>JAJMJR010000028.1:0-146990 GCA_030569075.1 Suzukiozyma sphagnicola
CGAACCAGGGGCCCAACGATGGCAACGTTGGATTTTACCACTAAACCATTTGCGCTGAAAATCTCCGCGACGGGGAATTGAACCCCGGTCTACCACGCGACAAGCGGTAATTCTAGCCACTAAACTATCACGGATGTTTTATAGAGTTTAGAAATTATCACATAAACATCACTTTAAATGATATTGTTTTCTTCATGTCACAGTATCTAAAATATAGTTGTTGAAAGCAAAACTTATGTACTTATCAATTTAGTTATATATAGTTATGTAGGATGTTTAACGTGTTATGCGTTGGAATTTTCATTCTATTATACTAGATACTTATATTTGATGCCTTATGAACGTTTATGGACAGATTCCTGACTTCTTTGGCTCGAAAAGTGAGCTCTTTCTTATCTGATGTAGCCACCGACTTAATTAGTTCACATTTTTGCCGAGCGACTGCGGAAACAGACTAGGCAAGTGAAAGCTTAGGCTACTCTAAATGCCATCTAATCATTTATCCACTTTAAGACTTAGTATTCTAACTCACTAAAATCCAAAATCACCCAATTGTGATTCAAGGTTTGCAATATTCGTCTCTAATTCCTTCTTGTTATCCTCCAATGATGCAAGTTCGTCAAACTTCCGGAACTTAGTATAATCTTTTATTAAATTCTCTACCAAGAATCTTTGTTCATTCATCACCATCAATTGTTCTCGTAGTTCACGGATTTGTTTCTTAGTAAGTCTTGAAATTTCACGATCTTTGAATTTGTCCTGTTGGAGTTTTAGTTTTTGATGTTCCAATTCTTGGTATTGATTAGTTAGCGCCTTATAATCTATCAAATTCTGCTGTAAGAAGAATATAAAACTTTGATACATATTCGATAATAATTTATTATGGTTCGAATAAGCTTCGCTAACCATTAGCTTTCCCTCCTGGGTCATGACAAAATACTTTGATTTAAACGTTTTAGTTTGGATTTCAAAATCTTTCAAAAACACCATCAATTTATTTCGTAACTTATGAATTGATTTCTCCATTACGTCCATATCATCCATGGTAATTGATATCACCATCTGGCGGAATTTTGGTAGTAGGAGCTCTATTTGCAGCTTTAATATACCTATTGTGTTGTAGACATCAAACATTTTCTCAACGCCCTGATCTAGTTTTGAAGCATTGGTTAGTTTCCAATCATAAAGTAAATCATCTTTACAATTTTTGCAACATCGAAACAGAATTGAACTATCCTTTTCAATATATTTCATGTTAATTCCTACAATAGGAGCGTAATTCAAGTTTGGAATTTTCTCTAGAAGAATATTCAAGGGAACTACAATGGAGCAGTTCTTTCTTTCACCTAAGGAGTCATCACAGACTATTTTCCCACACAATCGACAATGATGTTTCCTTACAAGGAAATTGAATTTGACATAACATATGGAACAGTTTGGGATGTCCTCATCGTCGTCCCAATAATCCTTCATTTCATTGTTAGTTGTAGCCTTGGAGTTGACATTGTTTAATAAAGACCAGAAATCTGACTTGCTTTGGTATTTTTGTTTTATTAAATAATTAGTAAGTTTAATAAATCGGGATTGGATTTTGTTCCTCTCCAATTGCTTAGTATCCAAGCTTTGTTGTCTCCTGGATCGAAAATTCTCAAATAAGTCGATATGGTTTACTCTAGTGCCTAACATAAGATCTGGTTTCCCGAAATAACAAGTTTCACAACACCTTGACCACATTCCATCTTTGTCGACTGAATAGTCAACCGTACCAGTTTCATTATTTTTTAATAAACATTTAAAACTCGTATGAAAGTTACAAAACAACTTTCCACATTTTCTACAATTTACAATACCATTTTTGATATTCAAACTTGTGCTGCAATTGGGGAAAGTGCATTTGTTAGTAGATGAAGAATTTGGGTGCTGCCAATGAGTACGAGAAACAGAATTTTGAAAGATAGGCTTACTAGAGGAGGTGGTTGAATCACTATCAATCTGTTCACTAAAGGTAAATCCCCGATTGTTTTCATGAATATCCAACTTTAGCCTTCTTATAGGACTGACAATAGGAACCTTAGTTGTATGGGTTCTCGTAGAACTCGAATCCGTGCCGCTGGACCCGTTGGATTCGTTTGTTTTATCAATAGTTTTAGTTTGGTGAGCATCATCAATATGGCGATTCAATTGATTGTTACTGATCATGGACTCTTGACAAATTGGACATATCAATTGCTTATTCTCGCTACCAAGAGGTAAACTGCTCACTCCGGCTGCATCACCGTCTTGGAACGTGGTGTTGTTGCTCGTTGCTTCTTCGCTAATGGTAGCAGCTGATAAGCTAGGCATACGGTCCTTTCGCTGTATCGGACTGGAATTGTGGGTGATGCCGTCGCTAGTCGTCGGTATAGGTGATTTAAATGGAGACCCCAACACCCGCTTGGACGTTAGGTTCTGTTTGGTGGAGGTCATGGTTATCGTTATCGATTGCTGCTTAACAGAAACCTAGCGCGGTCGCACTTCAGTCCCACTATCTTACCGCGCGAAAGCTTCGCATCTACTGACTTGGTAGTGCTAAAGATGATCTGAAGCAACACCTACTACACTTGGACACTAATAAGTATGTGTTTATTACTATTTTACAAAGGAAGTGAATTGAATGGATATTTGGAGATGTTTGTACGACAGCCACTCCACTGAGTGAGAATCATTGGTACCAGCTAGCGTAATATTTCAATCTCAGATGGCAGTGTGTTAATGATACTTGGTAGTGCCATAGTGCGAGTGATATTCCCATAGTGGATCCTTTGGTTTAAATCCTACAAAGCATTTCAGTTTCAGGGATATTTGGAAGAACTAAGTCTCTACTTCACTTGAATTATTACCACGGTTATATCATCTTCTTTACCACCCAAATACTTCTGCCCTGTTAATTTGCTCAACTCTTGCGCGAAGGATGACGGGAAATTTAGATCCTTTGACACTTTAACCACTTCCTTAACAAAAGTCTTGCTTATATCATGCAATGGTTGAGGATTATCAATTTCCAAATGATCTTTCAAAAATAACTCTATATCTTGAGTGACCACATTATCTGTTACTCCATCTGTAGCAAACATGATAATGTCGTCTTTCTGTAATTTCCATTCGTATTCTTCAGCCAAATCTGGTGAATCAATAATATATCTTCTACCTTCGACTTCCGCTTGCTTTACGATTTGTGGCGGGATTTTGGCCAATTGGTATGGAGTATTAAAGTTGTGGGTTTGAAAGTTGGTTTGATTGATACACTTGTAATCTCTAAACAAACCAGCCCAAGAATCACCCAAATTTGCGATTTTTATTGATTTTTCAGGAGTTAGAATTCCCAAACAAGCAGTGGTACCTCCAATTTCCACTTTTGCACTTTCTAAAATGTTATCAAATGCCAATTGCAATATTTGCTTGGGGGACAAGTCTTTTTGCGCTGTAGATTGTTCAAAAATCGATTTCAGCTGACTACATAATTCCCTAGAAATGGCCGAAGAATCGTACCCAGCCTCTGACCAGCCACCAACTCCATCTGCAACACCCACTGTGATATACCCCAGTTTTTCTTTCAGGACAAATAAGTTGTCTTCGCCTGTTGGACTCAGAAGAGCTGGCGACGGTGCTTGATGATTTTTCTTAAATAAATTCGATTCTTCTCGGTCTTTGGGCTGGAATGCCACCGCAATATTGTAGTGACTGAACCCCTGGTTGATACTATCCCAATTACCAGCAGAAGACGACTGTTCACTGTGGTAAGAATTATTCTTGGAATTGAAAGCAAAACTAAAGGAAAATGACCGGCTTCTACCTAGCTTGATAGCGTTCTTAACACTAGGGTAGCTCCTCTTGCTTATAAAGGACACAAACATAGAAATTAATATTATTAAACCCCAAAATCCATAAAATCTAAATCTCATTTCGTTTAAGTTTCCATGTCCAATTAGTTTTATGGCAATCACCAAAACAAAAAAACGGCGCTACCAAACGAGTACCAGTTGATTGCAAAATGAACATTAACTAGGCAAACGATTGTGAATACACATGGTTGAGGTCAATGAAGGTATCTATTGAGGTTGGAAAAGGAACCGTCGGTGAATGATTTGTTAAAATCTCCGTTGTTAGAGGAGACGTGGATCATGTACTGAGCTTAGTGGAGCTTCGGTACTTGAAATGGTGGAAGATGTTATTCAGTTGTATAGCCTCTATACCAGGCAACCGAAACCAACACAACCAACATCACTTATGTGCTGGAAACTGTTTCTTCTATGTTATACTATCCGTAGTTAGGAATGGCATTGCTTCAGAATAGGTACTCTCCAGTTATTGGCTGCAAATAGTTCAAATAGCTCAGTGAAAGCGATGGATACAGATTGGAGTTCAATAAGCAAAATCGTTCAATAGGTTGTATAACAACAGATTGTGAAACGAGGTAAGTAGTAATTTGCACCTAAGAATCCTAGATGCATCAAGTGTTGTACTCTTTATGTTTAGCTGTTGTTCCTGTAAAACCACACAGACATCGTATTTTTCTATATAATCAACAATTTTTGTCTAGATTTCTGCTAGCTAGCAAATATCCCTACTCTATAACAATCTAATCCCTTTCTTCTTCCATACCAGTAAGCACTTCCTTTGAAGCACTACTTTCGTTTGCAACAGTATCAAGAATACACGAATGGTAGCGCAGCATAAACACTCCTGCAGGACGAGAATTAGCCAATCAACTACTATGGCACAAAGTGAAAAATTTACTTATGAAGGTGAATTGAAGAAATCAAATTGAAACAATTACGATAAATCATCATGTCTGTTACTTTTAATGTTTTTAGATACTCTGCTTTAGGAGCAGGTATTGTATATGGAGCTGTTCACAGATACAATTTGCAATCGCAAGGTGTTGAAAACCAAGCTCAACAACAATGGAAAGCAGAAGAAAAATTGATTAAACAAGCCAAAAACGAATACTTGAAATTGAACCCAGTGAAAGCTCCTGTTGCTTCTACTGGTTCTATCAATTGGGAAGATCCAAACTTGGATTTCTCCAAAGCTTTAGATGGTTTATTAGCTAAATTGGATTAAACCACCTGAAGGTAGAGTTCTTGCTTTATGTAGTTGGCACCTAGGCGTTTTTGTTTGTAGTTACCCCTACCTATTACCAGGTGTCTCTACTTACAGTCACCGTTCATCCTGCTGCCTAAACGGAAGTCTACACCCAAATTAATATCTTTGATTGATTCATATATATTCATAGAATTTAAATTGTATATTTATAATAAAAAGCACTGTCTTATGGCAATGTTTCCGATAATAGCCTAAGTGTAGTTTCAACTAGACAGTTCGACCACTGCAAATATAGCTCTCACTCTTGAGCTTTGAATACTAAAAGCATGAAATAGCATCAGCAATCGTCATTTTTTCTAGAAACACAGGGTTGGTCCAAGGTAGTATAGAACTGAACAAAACAATCTATTTGTAAGCTTTAGGATGCTTTCAGTGGCTTTCTACTAATACTATCTACTACTTTGTTCAACACAAAGCTCGCAACTAGTAGTAATCAATATTTCGCTGAGAAAATGCCTTTAATCTCTAAAAAAAAAAGTAAAGCTAAAGCTGCTTCTGCCAATAACACTTAAACTGATAATTATACGGTAGTACTGTTTATTCGGTCTAAGGTTTCTGATAATGTCAAAGTATGTCAATCAACCACTAAGAAATACCGAAACAACCGAAATTAAACCGTATATAGCATAGAATACATAATAAATAAACGTGATTCATTTTCAACTTACCGAGGGATCTTAAAAACAATTTCAACTGTAACTAATAGTTTATCATAGTAAATACCAGGCAAATGTCGAATCCCAGTCAGGGAACGTTGCCGTTCGCAGACGCTGCTTCAATTGGTATGTGTGGAATCGTAATTTTAGAGATTAAATGCGATCGCTAGTGATTGATTGATTCACAATCAATCATTAAATGATTTGTGGGGTTGACTACTAACTAAAACAGTGAGAGCTCACCAAAAGGATACCTATTTTGAGTCTACGGTAAGAAGCCAAGTTCAGGAAATCTTGCAGGCATTCAGAGGTCAACGGTTTGTTAATACTTTCGGGTCAGAAATAACAGTTGCCTCCAAGGCATTATATTTATTATTAACCACAGTGATTGGTTCGAGAACGTTAGGTGAAGAGTATGTTGATTTAATTTATGTTGCAAAATCAGGGAAAAACTTACCTAAAGTGTTTTCTCGTTTTGGGTTTGTGTTATCTTATGCTTTTGTTCCATATTTCACTAGCAAAGTAATTAGAAAGATCCAGAGTAGATATGACCAAGAAGAAGCACAAGCTCCTTGGCTAATACTGTATTTTTCCGAATACAAAAACCTATTGGATACGATAATGAATTTACATGTAGCGTTATTTTATTTTAATGGTCAGTTTTATTCATTGTCCAAGAGAATGTTTGGTTTACGGTATGCTCTTGGACACAACCGAAATATGAGTCAAATTAGAAAATTCGGAAATTATAGTTTATTGGGGATTATAATATTGTCACAATTCCTTATTAAGGGTATAATTAAATTTAGACAATACAACATCGATTTAAGAAAAAACAAGAAAAACAAAGATGAAGCTACAAATCCTAATGTGTTGAAGATCAACGATATTGACCAATTGAAGGATTTAGAATTCCAAAATGCCATTGATTTATCTGACCCAAAACAGTTACCATACATTCCAGAAGATTCTCGTGATTGTATGTTTTGTGTGAGTCCAATGGAGAACCCCACTGCTGCTTTATGTGGCCATTTATTTTGTTGGAGTTGTATAACTGATTGGTTGCGTGATAACTCAGAGTGTCCCTTATGCAGACAACAGTGTCTAGAGCAGAATTTATTACCATTACGATAAAACAGCTTACTTCTAATTTACAATGGTAGATACGAAATGTCACATATTTGAGAATAACAAAATAGTGCTATATTACCACCACTAATTGTCATGCAGCGTGCCACGGAGCACGATACTATCTTTACCAATGGAGTTTATAGGGTAGTTGAGAGATACATAGTAATACACTCTCCCCAGGTGAAATAAACAATATTTAAAGAATCGAGTTACAGAGCACTATCTCGTCTACACTTAGTAGAAGCATCTCTAATGCCATTATCGGCATGTCCTCGAGTCCAGAATGTTTGCAAAAAGTACTTTTCTCAACAGAAAACCCCCAAAAAGCAATACAACCGCAATACCACTACAATTGCATCGTAGTACCTTTTACACCCACAACCCACCCGTTCTGTAGTAACAGATAACTAAATCTGACCACTCTATTGTCCCACTCGCACTCCTAATAAGACTCACTGATATTCAGAACACACATCACTCAATATCGATAACAAAATACACTTTTAACTATAAAACCACCGGAAACAAAACACCTTTCCCACACCACTACAGTGCCACTCACAAATCACCGCAAAATAGCCCCTACGACAGCCAATTTGCCAATACTTGCACCAGGAGCTCCGAATCGTGGGTCACATGACCTCGTACCTTAAAAACTTTTGCTCAACGGTAATGAGAAACCACTGGGCAATAATAATAAATAATTATTTTTAAGCGAAAGACTGTAGGGGTGAAGGATGAGTAGTCAAGGATTCACGCTACCATTTTCTAATGACGACGCTCACCACAAGCGGGACGATGATTACTCCAAGTCGTTTAAACCGAACAAGAAATCGACTATTTTAACCAAATTAACCCATTATAGTAGTATGGTGCAAAGCTTTTTCCTTGAAGCAGTTATTAAGAATAAGGTGATTAGCTTGTTAGGGATAACCTTTATATTTTTATCGTTGTTCACATCGGTTCCCTTTATCCCCCATTTTAAAAGCAGCGATCCCAAGGTAGTTATTATTTTGGCAGCGAACGAAGGTGGAGGGGTGTTGAAATGGAAATCGCCACAGGAATGGTCAGTGGAAAGATCTTCCATAGTGAATAAAAAGCATTATGCGAAGAAGCATGGTTACGGCTTGACTATTAAAGACATGACCATCAAGAAAAAGTATTCTCACGAGTGGAGAGAATCTTGGGAAAAAGTGGATATCATGAAACAGACAATGCGACAATATCCAAATTCCGAGTGGTTTTGGTGGTTGGATTTGCATACTTACATTATGGAACCGCAATTATCATTGGAATCGCATTTCTTAAATATCATAGAAAATGCTACCTATAGAACTTTAGAGAAATTCAACCCATTGAATTTGCCAGTGGATTTGCCTTATACTGATTATAACCAACCTATCGATATGGTGATCACGCAGGATTGTGGTGGGTTCAACTTAGGGTCATTTTTGATGAGAAGATCCGAGTGGACAGATATGCTCTTGGATATTTGGTGGGATCCCGCTATGTACGAACAAATGCATATGCAATGGGAGCATAAGGAGCAAGATGCGTTAGAAACTTTATATTCGACCCAACCTTGGATACGAGAAAGAGTTGCCTTTTTACCGTTAAGAAAAATTAATGCTTTCCCTCCAGGTGCATGTTCAGACAGAGCTGACGATCCACAATTTTTCTTTAAACCTCACGATTTCATCATTAATATGGCAGGATGTGAATGGGGTAGAGATTGCTGGGGTGAAATGGAACATTATAAAGCATTATCCAAAAAATTACATAGAAAATGGTGGAAATTTTGGTGAACAATTAAGGCAAGGTAATATATCACCATTATCATTTGCCTCACTGCATAGTTTGTATTATACACACATTATCAACAACAACGTAGATCCAGGTCGCCGTAGTACTACTAACTCTCTTGCTGTTGACCTAGGCACTATTTAATTACAAATTTCCTCACTAAATGGTTCGGCAAATTGCACTATGAGAAACAGGAAAAATTTTTCAAATCGGTACTCAAATCACTTCAGTCATCAAGTAAATATCCACAGTACCCCCTAACACGTATATTGCCTTAAAAACTGTAGTTTCTACCATATTTAAACCAACACTGTGAAAGCTCTATGGCACGTGACTAATCACCTGATCATTTTTTTCTTCGGCGCCTACTTGTAAATAAAGTGCAAAAGAGTTGCTGCTTTTTCTATTCCAAGAAGTAATTAAATTGGTAATCTATCAGCTAAATTGCGTTAGGAAGCAACCATGGCGGATAACTTTTGGTTTAATGAAAGCGCATTTCTGAATAATGGCAATTCCAATGGCGATTCGTCGACTGGAGCCAATTCTGCCAATGAAGATTTTCTAAATAACATCTTCGATCAGAATGGTAGTCAAGGAAATAATATGGGCAGTCCAGGTGGGTTCATGGCTTCTGGGCAAGATTCAAGTGCTGGCCAGGGGTTCAATGGACAACTGCAAAATGTAAACCCTCAGATGTTTATGAGATACCAACAACAGCAGCAACAGCAACAGCAGCAACAGCAACAGCAACAGCAGCAACAACAACAACCTCAACTACAACAGCCACCTCAACAACAGCAGCAGCAACAACAACATCAGATGCAACAACAACAAATGCAACAGCAACAGCAACAAATGCAACAGCAACAGCAACAACAAATGCAACAGCAAATGCAACAGAAGGCAACGCAGCAAGGTAATCCTCAGCAAGGTAACCCTCAAGCTAGCGTGCAAACGGCTGGTCAACTGCAACCATTAGATATTAGTGGAAAAGAAAGATTAATGAGGATGAGGCAACAAATTATGCAGCAACAAATGTTACAAAAGAATAATACAAACAATTCCAATGCGTCCGCAAATTTGGCAATGTCTCCTCAACAACACGCTCAAGTCAGATTGAAAACAATGGAAATGCAACAGGAAGCTTCTATTTCAGCGAGGTCGCAGGTTCCTACACCACAACAGCAGGGAACGCCAGTAATGAGCAATGTTAACCAACCCCAATCATTGCAATCTTCAAATCAAAGCTTCACTCCAGGTTCAATTTCTCTGCCTCAAAACAGCCAATTCCCAGCTCCTCAATCTCGTCCGCAAACTTCGATGGGCCAACAAAATACAAATATGAACCAAATGATGGCACAACAACAGCAACAGCTGCATCAATTACCACAAAACAGCCCCCAAGCTCCACAGCAACAAGGCGGGGCTGCAAATAGTTCGATGGATAATCTTCCAAGCGCACAGATTGCTAAATTGAATATGGAAATATTTATGAGAACTCTTTATGATTTCATGTTGCGTCGTGGTACTCCAATTTCCCAACCTCCGGTGATTAATGGTAAACCAGTTAATTTATTTATTTTCCATGTTTTGTGCCAAAGACTAGGTGGTCCTCAACAGTTGATGAGATTTTTACAACAACCCAGAAACAATCCACCTAACCAACCGTCTCCATTCTTTATCATTGGTCAAAAGTTGAATATTTTTGAAGGTGTTAATTTGCAAAATTTGGCAACAAAAGAACAATTAGAAAGAGAAATTACAAATTGCTATGTGAACTTTTTACTTCCTTACGAACAATACATCAATACACCAGAAGGTAATAAAGATATTCAACAGAAAAAGTTACAATACAAGAATCAATTGTTTGCGAAATATAGACAATTGCAACAGCAACAGCAAACCAACGCGCCTGCTCCTAGTCAACCAACACCGCTGGCCGGTAATCAGGCAAGAGGTATGAACAATATTCCCACTCCAAATGTATTACGTCAATCACCTCAAGTGAGCCAAGCTCCAACACCTCAACAAAGAAAACCATCAAGAGCTAGTAATCCTTCTAATACAAATTCTCCTGCAAATATTCAATCACCATATATCCAGAACCAGCAAGTTGGTTCAAGATCAGGAAGCATTCTGTCGAACTTGAATCCTCAATCCCAACAATTTCAAGGTCAGCAACAACCTCAATATTCTAGGCAACAAACACAACAAGCAGTACATCCTCCAACACCAGGTCAAATTCAAAATCAGCAGGTCAAGACCAAGACCGCTCAGAAACAACCAACTCAAGTGGCAAAAGCTCAAGGTACTAAACAACAATCTCCAGGACAAGATATAGAAGAACAGAACCAAAAAGCCACAAAAGTTGTGAAAAATTATGTTCCATTTAAGAAAACTCTAGACACTCACGGTGGTTATCATATCAGAGAAGTTTCCCAGCTTGCAAGCGAAGTTGATATCACAAAACCTCTATACCTTTTTGCCCCGGAATTAGGCTCAATAAACCTTCAGTCTCTTATTATGGGTTTGAAGACTTATTCCGGTCCAGACAGTGGTGACGTATTTAACTCCTTAAATACTTTGTTGGTAACAACTTCTGACGTAAACTATGCTTTTAGAATAGAAGATTGTTTGGAACTATTAGATACTCTTTCCTCATTGGGTTGCAGAATTTTAAATAGCATCATTGATAGCGATTCTGATAGACATGATCATTATTTGGATTCTCTTGATAATATCAATAATCCAATAGATGATGTATTTACGAAATATGTCAATAGCTCTCAATTGCAAGGAGAAGATATTACTTATGTTATTGACTCCTTGACAGGGGAATTGGTGGATGATGGTGACTCAGACATGGAAATTGACGATATGTTCCATTCTACAGAATGTGAATCAACTGCAACCTCGGTTTCTGGATCGCCATCTCATGACGAATATGACTTCCAGATCCCTGATTATTCCAGTAGCTTGTCTAATTTCCGAGAAGAAAATAGAAACTATTTCAGTAAAATCCAAATAAAGAGTGCTGTTGATAAGCAAATAATGTTAATAGACCAGTTGATAACAATAACCATGATTTTACGAAACATTTCTTACCACGATTCGAACAAACACGCTGTCGCTACTAATCCAGTTTTTAGGGAGTTTTTATTTTCACTTATAAAACAAATCGGATTGCATCATGATAAATTTGTGTTTAATAGAAAGAAACTAAGCTTACTAAAGGATTGTCTTATTTTGTTGGATAACGTTGCTTTCTTTTTGGAATTGAAGAGTCTTGAAGAAGGATTTCTCGTTTTTGCTCTCATTAGTTCTTTTGGTCCCGATCTTAATGAAGATGACTGGAAGATACCACAGACTAATTTGGCCAATTTCTCATATTTACCTTTTGGAATAGATGCATTCACTAAGTTGCTTGTTCGAGAACCACACAACAGATCAATCTTGCAAGCTGTTCTTACAGGTACCCTTAATTTGAGCCCTTCTTCAACTTATATGAATATGAAACAATTTATCATTTCAAAGTCTGACCAAAAGGAGACTTTAAAGTTAGCGAAGTCATACTTCAAAGGTGATGAAAGTGCATTCCGAGCAGGTATGCTATTAACCAGATCTTTCAGATTAATGATGAGTGTTATTCCATTTGATGCGAACAGTTTTGAGTTCTCGAAGTTAATCTTCAGCAGAGCACCAACATTGTCACAGGCATTATTTGGAGCTAAGTTGTTAATAGACTTATCTCCCCTTGAAGATGGAATCTCGCAATTACATAAATTAACTGTTAAATGGCTTATAAAAAATAAGGAGCTTATTCTTTGCAATTTGTCAAGATTGACGATTGCTTTGGTTTCGGAGACTGTTAAATTTGCAAGAGAATCGAACGAATACAAAGTGTTGACTTTGGTATTGAAGAAGTCGCTTACGGTTGTGAATTCGTTAACAGCTAATTTGGTTGCATGTCGAGAATTTCTTGGGGAAGAAGACACCAAGGAAATTCTTACCGGAATAAAAGAAATAAGTCAATTGACAAGAATTAAACCAGACAGCAAATTGGCATTAGATACTTTCATATCTCCTGCAATTGATGGTTGCTTAAGCAAAGAAGTCATCCGTCTTCATAATTTATTAAATGAATTAACTTAAGATGTATATTTTGTATATTATGTAACACATTTAGTTACTTGTATTATATAAATTTCTAATTTTGATCCTCAATGTTCAATTGTTGTGTAAATGAACTAATTTAATCCTAGTTTGTCCATTCTAACTTGAACGGCATATCTATGAGCTTCTAACCCTTCAACTGCTGCCAAAGTCATGACTGCCTTACCAATACTCTTTAACCCTTCTTCAGTAACGTCCTGTGCTGTTATGAACTTTTGGAATGTTGCAGTATTAACTCCCGAGTATTGTCTAGCGTAACCATAAGTTGGTAAAGTATGGTTTGTACCACTAGAATAGTCTCCACAAGATTCTGGAGATAATGCTCCAATAAATACGGATCCGGCATTCTGGATCTTGTGAGGAACGAAAGAACCGGCATTATCGATTTGAAGAATCAAATGTTCTGGTGCATATTTGTTAGATAAATCAAAAGCTTGATCATAAGAATTACTTAACAAAATGTACGAATGCGATAAACTTTTGGCAACGATATCTTTTCTTGGTAAAACCGCAGCTTGTCTAGAAACAGCGTCTTGAAATTCTTGCAATTTCTCCTTAGATAAGTTGACCCCAATCAATATAACTTGGGAATCAACCCCGTGTTCAGCTTGGGATAATAAATCACTGGCGACGAAATCTGCATCTGCATTTTCATCGGCAATAACCAACACTTCTGATGGGCCAGCTGGCATATCTATAGAACATAAAGCTTGGGTGTCATTTTGAACATACATCTTGGCTGCGGTAACAAATTGATTCCCAGGTCCAAGTATTTTATCACATTTCAATACAGTCTCAGTACCATAAGCCATTGCAGTTACAGCTTGCGCTCCCCCAGCCATAACGATAGCTTTAGCACCTAATCTATGGGCAACGTAGACCACTTCTGGAGTTAACTTTCCAGTTGCTCTAGCTGGTGGTGAAGCAAGAATAATATTAGAACATCCAGCAACCTTGGCTGGTACACCCAACATCATAGCTGTAGATGGTAAAACAGCCGTTCCACCCGGAACATATAATCCAACATTTTCAATTGGTTTAGCGAAACGAGAGCATCTGACACCTGGACAGGTTTCAACTGTCATAACTTCTTCCTTTGGTAATTGAGCGGAATGGAACTTTTCAATATTTCTTATGGATATGTCAATTGCTTCTTTCATATCTTCGGAAATTTGCATTAATTCTTCTGGGAATGGCGCATTAAGAACTGGTGTTTCTAATTTAACACCATCAAATTTGGCAGTTAACTCGATTAAAGCTTTATCCCCTTGTGATTTCACTTGCTCGATGATAGGTAATACAAGCTTCATAATATCAGCTGTCTTTTGAACTGGTCTCGTTAATGCTCTTTGGATGGAATCTGAAGAGGTAGCTTGATCATTATAGTCAATTACTTCCATATTGTATGAATTAGATTCTGCAACAACTTGAGCAGCTGGTTTTGAAGTACTATCGTTCTTTTCGATGTACTTTTCTTTAGCATCACCCTTACGTCTTGTTACTTTCAAACTCTTGATATCTAAATTTCTTTCAATATCTGCTAATCTTACCCCATGCTTGATACACCAAACTAACACAAAATACATTAAATCGGCGGCTTCCCAAGAAGTTTCAGTCTTATCGTTAGCTTGGCCAGCTTCAATAAGTTCGTCTAATTCTTCTTTTAATTTCGCAATTAATAGTTTTTCGTCTTGAAATAGTCTCTTGGTATATGAGCCTTCTGGAGCGTCTTGTGATCTATTGAATAATGTATTATCTAACTTCACTAAACCAGAACCAAAAGATTCATCTCTATTGGCTAATTGGTTATCACCAAAACAAGTATAATTATTAGATAAATGACAGAATCCGTATCCATCTTTAGTATTTACAATGAAGTTTACCACGTCGCTATCACAATCCTTTTCAATTTTTAATAATTCTTGTGTGGCACCAGAAGTTTTCCCTTTATACCATAACCCAGGACGCTTACGAGATTGATATACACCCACTTTTTCGTTGATTGCAGCGTGGATCGATTCCACAGAAGAATAAACTACTCCTAGAGCAGTACCATTTGCTGACATAACAAGCGAAGTGAATAATCCATCAGGGCGGTCTGTAGTTAAGCTATTAGTAAATAACTGAGAAATTGAGATTAACTGATCAGCCAGAGACTTCACACTCAATTTTTCCACAGCTATGATGGGGATATATCCATTTTTCACTAAGTCAATACATTGAGCTTGGTCTAAATTATCCGCTTGGAAATAAACAGAGGAACCAGCGGCTACGTACTGATCTACCAAGGAAGTCTCAATAGCATGTTCGAAAATGAGTCCCGCAACACCTTGGATAGCAGCGTCTTTTGCCAGACAGACAACTCTCGACAAGGGTAAACCAGCAGCAGAGATATCTGCCAATTGCAATGGAGTAACAAACACTTGTGACACACCAACATTCAATAGCTGCACCACCTCATCGATACCAGCCTGGACATCCCTCAAATCAACATTTACCTTAACAAACTTAGGAAATTGATTAATGAAATGCTTGGAAACGGCCAGTTTCACAGCATTATACGATAAAAGAACCGACCCGACTAGAGAAAATTCCGCTAATTTCGCAGCATCAATACCGTTGAACAACGGTAATACGGGAAATGACATATCCTAGTAACTTTTCAGATAATACACGATAACTAGGTGTAAATGTCGATTACTTCCTTATCATAGTCGCAGCAGCATATTGTCGCAGGAGCTTTTTTTCACCATGACTCAGAGGAACGGCGCTACCATAGATAGTGACTCAAGTACAATTGCCGTTGGTTAGAGGATATGATAACGGGCGATACAGGATATTATGGTACCATGGCGTGGTGGTAGTATGGTGGTAGCATGGTGGTAGCCATTGAGAACGGCAGTCGCACCAGATACAAGTTGAAAAGGTAGTTGTTGTGTTCAATTGCTTGTTCATTTGGGTAATTACTATTATTACAGCACTATTTTCACATATTCGTATATTTGACATAGTTACTATATAAGTCATTAATCGTAGATGTCATAAGAAAATCAATTACTGAGCAAGTAATTGAAAATGGATGAAATACAATATCCTTAAAAGTTAAATTCACCTCTGAATTGGTTCAAATCCATTCCAGGTTTAACTTTTTCCAATAAATCTCTTCGTTCCATAGCAATAAATGAACGTTTCAACGTTTCTGTAAGTGCAGTAGATTGATTGTGATTTAAGGTTGAGCCTCCGTTGGGGTCACTTTCAACTCCTTCAACTTGATGCATTGATAATCCTGATAACAAATGCTCAGCTGCTTCTTTGTAACATCCAATATTTATACAACTGACTCCCAAATTATATCTTGCTCTAACAAACGTAGGTTTTAATTCTAAAGCTTTAAAGTACGCTTCAACTGCTTCTTCAGATCTATTAGAATTGGCTAAAGACGCACCAAGTCTATTCCATAATACTGGATCGTTAGGCTTGATGGTTAAAGCAGCTCTAAAACAATCGATTGTCTTGTCAAAATCCTCGTTCGCATAAAATAATACTCCTAATCCCATTTGCACATCAGGGTCCATATTTGCTTGATTAGGTGATAACTGAGCAGCTTTTATAAAAAGTTCGGAAACTCTTTTATTAAGGGAAAATCTATCTTCATCAGTAATTGCTGGATTTTCTTGTCTTGCTTTATCAGCAATTTGAGGATACTTGGTAGAAATCCATCTTTCTAATGTAGCAAATGCTGCATTGTCATACCCTTCGTTAATGTATGAAATGGCTAATGTCATTAAAGCTTCGGAATTTTCTGGGTTTAATTCCAAACATTTTTCAAGAGCAGAAATACCAGCAATTTCCTTTTCATTTTGAGTTTGTACTTCACCTAATTTTAACCATGCGTTAATATGACCTTGATTACGTTGAATAGCCGCTTCAAATGCTAATGCTGCCTCTGATAACTTAGCACCATTTTCCATCAATTGAACTCCAATTTCATAAGGATCTTGATCAGCAGGTAAATCCAAAAATTGATTGGTAGATTGTTCTTCAAATTGATAGTCACCAAAATTAGCTCTTGTTGACGCATATCTGGCAAAATCTCTTTCCCATTGATTTAAATCTGCTGGCAAAGTGTCTTGTTGAGTGGTCTTAAAATCCTCATATTGTTGAGAAATGAAATCATTCTCCAAGGCTTCAGAATTTAAACCATCCCATACCTCTTGGAAAGTAGCTTGATATTTATCATCGACAACAATATCATCCTTTACCTCGGTATCCACTACTTCCGCAGTAGTTTCTTTGGCTTGCGACTCCAAATTCTCGATTTCTTTGAATTGATTATCCCAATCAACTTGATGGTTTTGATCTTGCACAGGTTGCGGCTGTTGTAATTGAGCAACGTTGGATTGCATCGACGACATCATAGGCATCATTGGTCTATAACCACCCATCATGGATGATGATTGAAACGATTGCGGATTCATTTGCTGCATTTGCATTTGCGGTTGATGTTGATGTTGTAATGGCATATCTTTCTGGAAATCTTGAGACCAGTTGGTTGGAGATTTAGACTGGAGCATTGGCTGGCTGTGAACTGCCTGAGGAGAAGGCGAGGAAAACTCTTGTGACCAATTTGCTTGCGGAGAATGCTTGTTCATCATATTTAATTCGTGTCTCATGGGCTGAAAGTTGAAATTAGAAGCATGAGGTCCACTGTTGTTCATGAACTGGTCCATATTGGTTCGTTCCCGCGAATTCATCAAGTTATCTTGTTTGAATCCGTTCCCCTGTTGAATCATCCCCGGTTGCGCCACTTGCCGCTGTAAAGAACGATCTTGCTGGGTATGTTTATTGAACTGCGCAACGGCATTACCGTTAACGCTACACTCGCTACCGCCACCAACAAATGACATGATAAACGAAACTGCAAATTATGTTTTTAAAAAGAACTAATATATAAATCAACAATTTTTGCTTTGAGATTATCATTCTTATAGTGGAAGAATCTCAGCGGGCAAAAAATCATATGCACACCTGGGGTTGTCAGTAGGAGATTTTGGCTGTGATGAGTTGTGGTAGTGGAAGCAAGTGGTAAGTGGTAAGCGGCGAAGTGGTGAAGTTGAGTGGGGTGTGGAGACATCTGGGTGGTCCGGGCTACAAATAGAACAATAAATGGACTTTGTGTGGTGTTTCTTTGGGTATGTAGGAGGATCTTAGGGCCATAGTGTGGTACCGAGGAAAGGGGACTGTTCCAGGAGGAAAAGAGGTGGTAAATTCGTTCTGGTTGGTTGGTGTTGGAGTATGGGTGGTAGTATTGAGAGATAGATGTTGAAGTACGTCTATTTGACAGGTTTGGGAGTGTTGGTGGTGGTCTTAGTGGTAGTTTTGGTTTATGCAGTTGGCCCTACAATTAGTTCACCCGAGGTATCGGAACACTGGAGGATGACCGGTTGAACTAATTGTATTGGACGTATCGCTGGAATTGCACTTGGTACAGTTGTAGCATAGTATTACGACTCAGTTCTTGTTGGTTTCTTTCTCGTCTTATCCCTGGACCCAACACAAGAACCTTACCGCCCAATCCCCCACATATCCGTCGTGGTAATTATACTGCATACAACCGGGAACCAATAATTTCTGACGCAGGTTATTTACACGACATTAGCGGCTGTCCCTTTTCACAGGCAACTGATTACTAAGGCATTTAGATGGTAGCGCTGGTTTAAAGCTACTGTCATTATGGTTGCAAAATGATTGTACTGGAGAACGATTCAGCAGCTTCCTACATTGTTTGTAATTAACACTTTCGTTATTCATATTAATCTATAATACATGGCACTCGTTATAAATCTATTATAAACATTATTTAATGAGCAGCTTTTGGTGCATTTGGTAACAATACTAATGCTTGTTTAATGGTTTCAACCCCTTTCATTAAATCTTCTTCAGAAATCACTAATGGTGGAGCTAATCTGATAATGTTATCGTGGGTTGGTTTAGCTAAAACTCCTAAATCTTTCATGATTAAACATAAATCCCATGCAGTTCTTCCGTTGGTGTATTTTTCGTCAATAACAATAGCTGATAATAAACCTTTACCTCTGACTTCAGAGATTATACCATTAGAAGTTGGAATTAATTCTTCTAATTTGGATTTTAACAAGTTACCTAAGTTGTTGGCTCTGTCAACCAATTTTTCGTCTTTAATAACTTCTAAAGCAGCAATTGCAACTCTACAAGCCAATGGGTTACCACCATAAGTGGATCCATGAGAACCTGGTTCTAAAGTTAACATAATTTCTTTGGAAGATAACACAGCAGAAACTGGCATAATACCACCAGAAATAGCTTTACCTAATAAAACAATATCTGGTTTGACACCTTGAGAATGTTCATAACATAACATTTTACCAGTTCTGGCAATACCAGTTTGAATTTCATCACAAATTAATAAAACGTTATGTTTCTTACATAATTCGGAAACTCTTGGTAAATAATCAACTGGAGGAACAACAATACCAGCTTCACCTTGAATTGGTTCTAATAAGATGGCAGCAATTTTGTCACCAGCATTATTGAAAGCTTTTTCAACATCTTCAATGACACCGTATCTTAATAAGGTACCCTTTGGTTCACCAGGGATTTGTGGACCGACTCCATTAAGGTATGGACCAAAGTTGGTGGTGGCATCTGGGTCGGTAGACATAGAAATGACCCCTAAAGTTCTACCGTGGAAATTGTTGACGGCAGATAAAATAATAGCTTCATTTTGAGGAATTTGTTTTTTAACGTAACCCCATCTTCTAGCCAATTTTAACCCGGTTTCAACAGCTTCAGCCCCAGTATTCATTGGTAAAACCATTTCGTAGTTGAAATATTCAGTGATATATTTAGCAAAAACCCCAAAAACATCGGATGAAAAAGCTCTGGAGCAAAGAGTCAATTTGGAAGCTTGGTCAACTAAAGCTTCCACGATTTTAGGGTGACAATGACCTTGGTTAACGGCAGAATAAGCAGATAAGAAATCAAGGTATTCTTTACCTTCTGGATCCCAAACATGGGCACCTTCAGCCTTAGTGAAAACTACTGGCAATGGGTGGTAGTTGTGAGCAGAGTATTTTTGTTCGTACTCAACTGCTTGAGCAGAAGAAATGTTAAAATCAACCATTATGAAAAGTATGTACAAATATTAAGATAAATATGGAAAATTAATTAAAACAGGAAAAGAAATGTTTTCAAAGTTTCAATTGTAGTTTTTCTTTATAGAAATTTAAATTGAAATTAATTTTCATCGATATTCACCGGTTTTTATAGTTCAGTAAATTGTTGCCATGAATAATTTGGACTCGATCTCGAGTGTAAATGGAAACTCAAGCCGATGGATCTTGCACTATTTGCAGGATGATATTCTATTTCTTACCATTAATGAATTAGAGCGGGGGGACGTGATCATTGATTTAATTTTTTGCCAGTAGGTATATAGAACACCTAACAGAAGTAATAAGCGTTATACACTACAGCAGTGGTGATTTGAGTAAGGCGCACTACCTTCGCCTCACAGTGTACGGTAACATACAGCGAAGTTATAAGGTCCATATACTTGTAACTATGGCAATTTTACTACAGATAGGATGTTTCCCCAGAAGTGCACACATAGAGCAATCGACAACGAATATGAGGACGACGAAGATTGAGAAAAAGAACAACATTCCAGGTCAAAATAGTTGCCTGAGGTGTAAAACATAGTACATAGTAAGTTGTAGCATAATCGTGGGTGGTACATTAAATTGCAAATGAGGAAGGTGCCAGCTAATATTTAGGGTAAAAATATCTTTGGGTAACACAATACTCCGATCTTAGGGACAAGCTTCATACTCTTGACACATTGCTTCTACTCTTGCCACTTTGCTCCTACTCTCAATCTTGGTACAATCCAATGGCCCTGTAGTTCCTTCCCATTCCAGTGCACATTGTTTCGTAAATGAGTCCAAGGAATTAGAAGACCTAGACCTCCAGCACTATTTTCCCACCACAACAGTAACGTTACCCTGCTCTATATAAGTATTATAATGCTACCAGCTACTGTTCTCAGCATTATTAGACTTGACATATGGATTAATCAATAGTGATGAAATGTCCTTCGCACGACCAAATTTTGATTTTACCTTTTCTGTCATTTATGATGCAATTAATTAATCAAATCATATTATCGTCTTTCTTGATCGTGATGGATTCTAATAAGCGTCATCAAGTATCCCAATCGTCGCATCAGGCGGAATCCGAGGATCCCGATATTGCATCTTTAACAACAATCGGGATGAGAATTAGAAAAGCCGTTGCGGAAGGTTATTCTGTTCCTACCAGCTTCCAATATGACCGTAACTATGTTCAAGAAAACTATAATTCGTTTGATAGAATCCCTTTACCCAGCAATTTGACACAACCGCCTAGTTTGTCTAATACTAATTCCACCTTTGACTATTCCAGTTCTTCTTTATCTTGTTGGAATGAGCCTTCTCCATTACAAACGATTACCTCCCCTGAAAGGAAGAGAAAATTAGAACAACCACCTTTAGGCGAATACATTCAAAAGTATGGTGAATTGAAGTTTAACGAACAATTCTAGGCAATTTTACATTACAATATTCCGCGTGTTGTACTCCTTTACTTCTTTACACTGATTTAATCTTGGTTGGATTCTTTTAGATTTTGAATTCTATTCTCACGCTATACGTTTGCTCTAGGGTAACATTTTAGTTTTTGTGATCGATATTGAATACTTACTGCAAGCACAAATATCATATCTCAAAGCTATTACGCGTTGGCGCTTAGTAGAGGATATCGCTATGAATCAGATTGGGGACATGGTACCGTTGGTTCAAGTCTCGATTCTTGGTTTGCTACCTGTAACTCTGCTACTGCTCCTACTTCATACTATTCGATTCTTTTATGGGCTCGTAGGAATTGAGTTCTTTTATTACTTTGTTTAGTTCATTTTATTTATTTCGCTTCTCAGCTGTTTGGTTATATATTTTCTAGTAGAATAAACTATATTTTGCTTTATTATTGTAAAGTAGAAACGGCTGAAGTTGACAGGAAGTTGTCTTTTGTGAATACTTGTAGTTGCAACCACTTCGTCAAACGAAATGAATCACTGGAAAGTTTTGAACATTCTAACTGCTGCAATTCCATCTCATTCAAAGCTTATATACGCAATTAGATAGGTACTCTCTCAATTTATTTTACAACATCCCCTCAACTATTCCTTAACCTTCAACTCCTAACCCAAGACTTAAGCATATTATCTACATCATCCGTCTGTTCCAGAAAGAAATACATTATATTTGGGCTTGGTTGCAAATTAAAGGCTGTTTATTCACTGCAGATAGTTCCAGCCTTAACCTACACCTCAGTATCACCTCCAACAACTACTACGTAGAACTCAGTGATGGAACTGATAGCCAGAGCAAGGATATCGTCACTTCTACATTACACTAGTTTGCTCAGAAAATTACATTCTCTTCACAGAGTACGTTAACGTAAACTGGCCCCATATCAAGAACAGCCAAACCTAATCCATGCACCCTCTCCTACTTCCAAATACAGCTTGTAAGGGTAACCAACATTTGCATTATGTCATCATGACTAGTTCTTGTTTCTTGGCTACTGCTATTGGGGCCCGAGTCCTCTACAACTGCGGTTCCTATACCGCTTCTCTGGATTCACAGAACCTTTGTCAACTTCTTAAAGCACTCGGACATAGTCCCTACTTACGCCTACTTCATACTGTATAGTGTGTATCATACTGAAAGTACTTCAGTTCGTTTAATTATAGAAGCAATAGATTTTGATTGTTTCTCAGTATTTCTCATTAGACCTGCTACTTTTAATTTGGGTCGGGGACTCTTTCAATTCATACCTTTACACATTCGTCCCATTGCTCGCTTTAACCAATAGCTTTTCCCAGCTTCTCATTAGGTACTATTCGCATCATATACTCATTGCTCATTGACTGATTTGCTATAACATCACAACGTTGCCACTGTAAGCTTTCTTTACGTGTTACTGTCGTTTCTCGTCTGCAGATGTTGAATATCAAACAGATTTACCTTGGGTTACCTCCCTTACAGATATTTTTGTTAGTGCTAAGATTAACTACAAGCTTTTTTACTGTGGTGTTTCTACTATTGGTGATATTAGTACCGCTAGGTTCACAAAATGTATATATTTCACGTATTAATTGTGCCCATATAGATGTGGCTATGGGCTTATATTCATCCTTACGAAAAAGTGTCAGTTCAGCACCTCAATTGGGCGGTGGCGGGCCAGACTCTCCAATAGATTCGTCGTTAACCAATTCGGAAATCCTAATTTTATCTCAATATGCCCAATCTCAAGTGGAGAATGCTCCGCAGTATATCACCACTTCACTTTGGTATTGGTGTTACGGTAATTATAATATCACTACCGTCATAGGGAAGAACGGAGTCGCTCATACCGTGCAAAATAATGATATTCGTGTTTGCTCAACCAGTGGCTCTAGATTTGTGTTTGATTATCGTCAAGAACTAGAAGAGATAGGACTTGACGCCATTCTTGCTTATGCCTACGAAGGTTATACTGGAGACGATACTGCTTATAACAATTTGGTCAAGAATAGAAACGCTAGATATGCATTGGCAGTACCAGCTATTATATTTTCTGTGGTATCGCAATTTGTTGTTTTGGTGTCAACTTTGGTACTATATAACAGCAGAGATCAAAGACCAGATTTAAAGCATGCATCGCAAACATTTCTCCATGGCGTAGGGCTACTTTTGATAGCTTCTTGTATCAGTAATTTTGTGGGACTTGGAATTATGACCAATTTAGTGATAATTATTAGAGGTGAAATTCGTTCCAAATTGGGCTCATTTGGAGTATCTTTACATTTAGGTACAGTTTGGTTTACTTTATTTTGTTTAGCTTCTAGTTTCAATCTATTATCAATGATTTCGTGGGTTGTGCCGTTGTGGTGTGCGAATCCAGAGTTAGAAGAGGAAGAAGATTCATTCTATTATGAATACCGTGGGGTTGATACGTATAATCAACCTCTAAGCTCAAAATTGGATAAATTTAAAAGGAAAATTAAACGAAAGATACCTTTCAGACCTAGCAACAGTAATGGGAATGGCTTTAGTGTCGAAGAAGATACGGATAGCGTTTCTGAAATTTATAAAGATGACAATAATGTGGGTCAAAGCACAAAAAAAATCGAGTACATCTATCATGAAGATGAGAATGAAAATGAATTAAGAAAATTGGGAGAATCTCTATCTAAAAAATCCTCTGTTCGTCATCTTTCGAAACGAAAGCGTCCAATTAACAATTATGATAATGACATTGAAAAGATCGATGTTCAAAACTTGCTATATAAGGAATCGAATAATACTTACTCCAAATTTCCTCAATTATATCGTGAAGAAACGTACAATGGATATATTGGCAGAAGCGAATTAGAAAATATCCATGAAAATGATTCTCAGGAGTACGTTCAAACCAGAAATTTGAGTAATCCTAATTCCAGAAGTAATTCGAGCAAGATCAAACAAAAGGATAAACATCAACAACCTGCAATATCACCGAATTTATCGATATTGAATGATGATGAACTAAATTTTCTTGCTGATACCGACCTAGGTAAACGGTCCTATTAGTGAGAGAATTCTTTGTTAAAGACTTGATATTTATACATCAAAAGATACGAGGAACGATTTAACCGTTATTTGCAAAGAAGCTTAGTTTCCTCCAGGTTTTAGGATTAAAGTCGCATACAATGTGTGGCACAAAGCACATCATCAAAGTACCGGAATAAGCAAAGGTCTGGTCTACGATGGTTTTAGAGGAAGACTTGTTACCCAGTGGATCACATTGGGATTTGTAAATTTTACGACTATTAATAGAGCAATTAGCGATTCAAGGTTTTCGAAAGCAAGAAATATTCAATGCATTGACTTTGAGCTGGATTAGGTTTTCAATTAGACTTTTGCAGTGCCAGATGTGAGCACTACACATGAAGGAAACATCGATAAATGTACATAGAAAATACATAAGTGGGACAATTGACATACCCTGTAGCACCCAACATGGACTAGAGATAGTATAGCAGTGCGATACTATGCAACTACTACACTTAACGACGTCCACCTCCACTTCTTCCCTGGCATAGCTTTATTGATAACCTGACCTGCATTCGCACAAACAAGCACAGTGTGGAGTACATCAAGATGCAACTCTTAAAATTGAACTCTTGGCCACTAACCAAGTAGTGTAGCGCATCTACTAATGCTCGGGAAGAACACTAATTCCTCGTTCTAACCGAGACTCCATTAGTGATTCACTTTGACTTTTACTAAATAGCAACTTGATCCTGAAATTGACTCCTGTACATAATCGAGACAAGGCTGAATTAACTATTTTGACAGCTTCTTACCCACAGCGTTTAAATTAATTAAAAACCTCGTAAGGAGTGAGTTTGTTTCCTATCGTTTACAGTTCGTAGTGCGCTTGAGTATCATGTACAAGCCTATTGAGATGGTGGATTATCCTGCCGAAGAGACGTCTTTTGATATGGCCAATTCGGAAGAGTCTAACAAACTTACTGGTTCCTATGAGGATGAGTTTCCCATGAAACTGAAAATAGTGAATGTTGATCGAGTAGAGTTACTTATTCAGCAGCAAAGAAGTAACTTCAATTTGTACTACAACTTCATAGTGATCTTCATTTTGAGTAGTATCATGTTGTTTTATAATTTGACAGCTACGTTTTCATGTACTGGAGACTCGATCACTTCATGCTACCCACAATTTAACTTACAATTTGAGAATAACACTCCTAAAGCACATATGATTTTTGATACTGCTCAAGAGTGTTTGAAGATGGTTAGTTATTTTTCTACATCATTTCTGAAAGTAGGAGGTTCAGACGGTTTTGACTTATTATCGCCACTATTGGGTAGTTTAAGTCCCCCCAAGGCATCTTCCAATGAGCAAGCAGCTACCACTACTCCTGCTCTGACAAATAATGGCGATTTGCCTCCAAATATTGATGCTGCCCAACTTGAGGGTTTAAAAGCAATGCTTGATGGATTGCAAGCCGATGGTAATGCGGGATTAAATATAGTTCAACCTGGTAATGATAAACGGGACGATTTAGGAGGTTTGGATCTGGCAGCTGCTCAAGATGGCGAAGGTGATGAAGCAACAGGTCATGAAGTTTCAGAGGTTAATGCCGTTGAATTGTTACACCTACTCGATTTACTTAATAAAGCTCAACAGGAAGCCAATAATTCAACGGCTGATACTCCTGAAACAGGCAGTAATCCAGCCGATACTGGTTCTTCTGGTACTGGTTCGCCAACTATCTCTAAACCCCCATCATTAATTCAAATGGCCATGGATTTCATGATGTCTAGTGTTGATGAGGCTCTAGAGAGTAAAGGATTGTTAAACGTAATTGATACTCTTTCGGTGAAAAATTATTTCCAACTTAATCATAATGGATATTGTCGGGTTAACACAGAAACTAAAAAATCAGTTTGTGCTTATTCCAAAGGTTTAAATGCGCTTTCAGTAATAGTCCAAGATATTGGATTACAATTAGCAAATTTAACCTCCAGTGACGAAGCTCAATTGAGTAATAGTATGGTTCATACATATAATAATGCTTTGAAAACTTTTACTCTGCTTTACAATAAGGCGTCTCACAATGAGACCGAGTTTAAAAGTTTGGATGTGACAAAATTAGCTTATGCCAAATCCTTAACTAATGCCAAAGATTTTTCTGCCTTTTCATCCAAAGCTTCCTTTGCCATAATTATCTTTTCAATTTGTATCACCATTGTTATTGGAAATACTTTACTATCATTTTCGATTAGCAACTTGAAATTTTTCAATTGGATCCAACTATATCTTGGTAAGTATGTCATCAAATTGATCATGGGATTAATTTCTATAAAAGTACTCCTTGAAGGATTGGTTTTATTAGGAGAAATCAGAATGTTAATAAGATATAGACGGGTATTACGTTCACTTGAGGTTGCCACAATCTATCCAACATGGGGATTTTTCTTTACCATCCTTAACCTTGGGTTCTCGGGCGTTCAATTATACTTGCTTTATAGAATGAGACAAAACCACCTAAAGTTGTGATCTAATGATAAGTTAATTAATACTACAGAACTGATACTAAGTTGTCACACTCCCCATATCATATGTCGAACTCTACACATAGGAAACGGCACATTGTGGAAAGCTTGCAACCCTTGTATATGCATAGATATAATGCTGGACATGTTTTAATATACAATAGCATTCCTAGTTAATTGTAGATACAATGTTAGGCAGCAACACGATTGCTGCACCATACTACATTTGTGACATGACTACCTTAGAGTCGATTACCCTTGTTGGTACTCAGGCGGAACTCTCCTGCAAGGGTATCACCAATTGTTATTGTTGCTTAGTCCGGCGGGCTAAATATGCAAATTGCCGAAAAAGCACGTTACTTCGGCGAATGAAATGAAGGGAATATTCAAATATTTCACGCAATTTCTATAGCAGATCGAGATATTCGTTAATTATATATTGTGCGTAGACATTAATGAACATATGGATCGGAAATATTGCTAAGAAAAGCTGTTTCGTCTTGGTAGCCGCCAAATAATTTTTGCGATAGACATTCTGTCCAATTAGGAAATAAATTTTCCGAGATGTGGGGCGCAAAACTAAATAATTCAAGATACCCTTAAAAGATAAACCATACAGCTATAGCAAACTGCAAACTCTCCAAAGCAACAACTTTCTGTGCTACTCATGTTACGGTGTTTAAGAATTGCATCCCGGACATATCAGCCGTGTAGAATGCCGAATGACGATGTGTAGAGAGGGCCCTCGATTGTTTCAAGATTTGGCGATCAACTGCAAGATGCCCCACACGAAAGCGGAATGCACCGTTTATCTACCTCATCACAACCTAACAATCATCGCTCGCACTAATCGTACATGCCGCTAAGGAAGTAGTGACAGATTCAACTGTGGTATTTATATAAATATGTAGCTATCATCATATTCAAACCTTATCTACTTATTGAATCATCTTCGAGTTATCGCCCTGTTGGTTCACGATTGACAGTGATTGGAGTTATTGAATTACCATGGATGATTATGAAATGGTTCCTGGAACCGTGCATTTAGTAGATGTTGAAGGCATCTTTGATGCAAAAAAATCTGGTGATATTGTTTTGCTTCCTCAACCCAGCTCCGATATCAACGATCCATTACGATGGTCTCAACGGAAAAAATACTTGCAATTTGGCTTTCTTTGGTTTTGGTATGTATGAAAGACTGGATTGTCCAGTCCAGTGGTCTTGTTCCTGGTGAAATCGATTGATTTTGGCTGGATCCAATGCTATAACAGCTGTACTAACATTTAGGGGTTTTATCTTAGCTGCATCCACTAATTTTAATGGTCCTATCTTCACGATATGGACAGAAGAATGGAACTGTTCATTTAATGATTTGAACAACGGTGTGGCCATTAATTTCTTATTCTTAGGTTTGGGGTGTATCTTTCTCCAACCAACAGCGTTGAAAATAGGGAGAAGAGGTGTCTATCTCGCTACTTCATTGATATCCATCATTGGATGTATTGTGGGAGGATTAGCTACACATGTTTCTTCCTACTACGTTACCAATTTATTTATGGGACTTGGGGTAGCACCAGTTGATTCTATTGTAGAAATATCGGCTACAGATGTGTTTTTTGTTCATGAAAGATCAACTGCATTCTCTGCAATGATTCTTGCGCTATATCTTGGAAGTAACTTGGCTCCAGTCGCTTGTGGATATGTAGTTGTATCCTTGAGTTGGAGATGGTGCTTCTGGATATTTTTAATTATTATTGCAACCTTATTCGTTCTTCAAATCTTTTTTATGGAAGATACTTCCTTCAGAAGAAACTTTGATGAAGCACAATTCGAATCAAACTTATTAGCAGCCGTGAAATCGCATGCTTCCACCAAAGCTTCCCAGAGCTTTAATACTGGCATCAATTCAAACGATGAAAAGAATACGGCTGCTATTATTGAAATATCGGATGATTCCTCAATTGATTATTCTATTCCCAAAAGAACCTATTTGCAAAGAAGAAGAATAATCGAACTAGAATATACTGATATTAGATCTTGGTTAACGCTTTTCCTCCGTCCTTTCCTACTTTGGAGTTTCCCAGCTGTAGTTTGGGGTGGAATTGTTTATGGGGCCCAAATGATGTGGCTATCATTGTTGATTACTACTCAATCCCAAATCTTTTCCGAACCTCCTTACAATTTTTCTGCTTCTTCTGTTGGTTTAACAAATGTTGCTCCAAGTGTGGGTAACGTTATTGGGATGCTTTATGGGGGTAGATTTGTTGATTGGTTAACTGTTAAGTTAGCAAGAAGAAACAATGGTATACTTGAACCTGAATTTAGATTATGGGCCATGATTGTTCCAACTGTATTTAATGCTGCGGGGATCTTAGCTTATGGTATCGGTGCCAATAATGGTGTTCACTGGGCAATACCTACGGTGATAGGGCAAGGTCTTTTAGGGTTTGCTATGGCATCTACTGGGGCAATTACCCTTTCGTATGTGGTTGATTCCTACCATAAATTAGCAAGTGAAACTTTAGTATTTATGCTTTTTGCAAGAAATCTCATAGGTACCTTGTTCACCTTTGTGTTTCAAGATTGGTTAGCTGCGTGTGGGTTGAGTTTAACCACTTGGTTACTATTCATGCTTTCATTGTTGATCAATGGTAGTTTCATTCTCCTTATTATATGGGGAAAAGATTTAAGAAGATGGACAGCACAAAGGTACGAAAAGTACTGTAATCCTTGGTACGGTGATTTTTTTCATCGTAAAGAAGATGTTGATGCTTAGACTTGTATATTTATATTATTTATTAACTGTTTAAACCTTGTACATTAGAACCTCTGTTAAGCTCATAATTCTTTTATTCATAATGGTCAGTATATATGGAAACTTCGACTATTTTGATTCATAAACCGTCTTGAAAGAGGCTTCAAAATCTTCAATGATATCATCTATGAATTCAGTACCAACGGAAATTCTAATGGAACCTTTGGTGACTCCAGATTTGATCTTTTCTTCGTCAGATAATTGTTGATGAGTAGTATACCATGGAGCAATAACCAAAGTCTTGGAGTCACCAACATTGGCTAAATTAGAAGCAACTTTTAAGTTATCAACCACTTGTGGAGAAGCTTCCTTAAATTGGTCTTCGATGGCAGTTCCCAATTCTTTTACGGTGATGGATAAAGCTCCACCAAATGTATCTTTACTATTCAAGTATTTCTTAGATAACTCGTGGGATGGATGAGATGGCAACCCAAGATAGGAAACCGATTCAACGTATGGAGATTTTTCAAAGTAAGCAGCCAATTTGGCGGCATTGTATGATTGTCTATCGACTCTTAAAGATAAGGTTTCTAACCCTTGTAACAATAAAAAGGCACCAAAAGGGTTTAAAGCTGGACCCAAATCTCTCAATAATTCGATTCTAGCGTGGCCAATAAAAGCAGCGTTTCCTAACGCTTCCGATAAGACCAACCCATGATAACCTTCGGAAGGTTCAGAAAATTGAGGATACTTCTTTGGGTATTTGGTCCAGTCAAAGTTACCAGAATCAATAATAACCCCAGCAATGGTGGTACCGTGACCTCCAATCCATTTTGTAGCTGAATGTACCACGATATCGGCTCCGTGTTTAATTGGATTAACCAAATATCCACCAGCTCCAAAGGTATTATCTACAACTAAAGGAATTCCGTGTTTATGAGCCACAGCAGCTAATTTTTCAAAATCAGGCACAATATACTTTGGATTACCAATGGATTCGACATAAATAGCTTTAGTCTTGTCGTCAATTAACTTCTCGAAATCTTCAGGCTCGTTAGTTACCACAAATCTGGCTTCAATACCTAATCTCTTAAAAGCAACTTTGAATTGGTTATAAGTACCCCCGTAAAGGTAAGATGACGAAATGATATTGTCACCAGCGTGAGCTAACCCAGCAATAGCGATAAATTGAGCAGCTTGGCCCGAACTTACGGCCACAGCACCAATTCCACCTTCTAAAGCAGCAATTCTCTTTTCGAATACATCATTAGTAGGATTCATAATTCTCGAGTAAATCATTCCTTCGGTTTCAAGACCAAACAATTGAGCTCCGTGCTTGGAATCATTGAACACGTACGATGTGGTAGCATAAATTGGTGGTGCCCTTGGATTATGAGTATCCAAAGGCTGTCCAGCATGTAATTGTAAGGTATCAAAGTGGGATGGAGCCATTATTAAATCAATTGAAGTTTTTTCTAGCTATTTTTTTTAGAAAAGGTCCGAAATAAAATTGCAATCTTGTTTTAATGCCAGGATCGTTTAATTTGACCTCAACCCCGTATTTATACTAGAATAATTGTTACTAGTAATTGTCCTATTTGATAGTGAAATTTCACGTGACTGCAACCAAGTTCCAATCGGGCCAGAACAGTGCATGAGGTGCTGCGCTCTGCGAAATACGAGGAGATTATCGGTTGGGGAATTGAGTGGTTCCCGATCATCACTTACGACCAACTCTGGTAACTAAAGCAGAACCCAATTGCTGCAAAATCTATCTCTAACAAGTTTCCGCAGAGAAGAACTCTTTGCCAACTACTGCGGAATTATGGCCAATTGGCGTGGAAATGTAGCTTTGTGTGGTGCTATTGTAGTTATCGTGGAGTTTTTGTGTTGTTGATGCAATCTCCGAATTGCCACAGTTCTTGTGCTTTTCGTCAAAGGACTTTGCATCAAATAGGACTTTGTTCTTTCTGCTGTAATTGCTATAGCAGTACTTTCCAGCAATTGCAACCTTGCTGTCCTCATTCGCCGGTTTTAATCGCTAGCTGTGCTACTTTCTCGGGAAGAACTGCAACTATGGCTAGTTTCTCCCACTAACGGGAATAATACTACAACAATTCAACCGGGGCAATTCGATGCATTCACATAGCATGGTGACGAGGCTTTTGCTTTACTTTGTTCGGTTCGATCCTGTTGAAGGTACTATTTCCATAACTCGCCAAATGATCCCCTTGTATCAGTAAGGGTGTGGTACCCTCTGCAGAGTAAGATTGAATCATAATGTACTACTTTTATGTTGTATCCTACCACAGGATGCAATACAGCAGAAATTTGTTGGTGAATGCTGAGATATCTAGTTTTCTTGCGGTGTGAACCCTTTTGCAGCCAAAATATGGCCAACTACAGTCATTGACTCAATTCACTCAACCCTAGCAAGATGAAGGTAGTAGCTTGCATTACTGGCTACTAATTCAAAACTGTTTTAAAGTACTTCTATTTCGAAATTAACGAAGTTGGTACTCGATTTTAAGAAATCTTACCAAATCTTACTAAAACTTGAAAAAAGTACACAATTTACCCCTTCTTCGTACCTCGATATCAACAAAACACTCATAATCAAGCGATGGACGATAGAAAGAACATTTTACTACATATTCTACAATAGAATTACTTTAACAAGTATTTTAATAATACAAACCATTTTATAATTATACAACGTTAGTTGAATTAAATCGTAATAACATAACTGTTCAAAATTATGCAATTAGTATCAAGTCCCTAAGTGTTCATATAAGTTGATGGATCAACACCTTCTTCTGGGAAATCGCTGATTTTAACATCGAATCTGGATTGAATTTTTTCCAAGATTTCTTCATCTTCTTTAGTACTAACCAAAGAAATGGCTAAACCTTTAGTACCGAATCTACCAGCTCTACCAACTCTATGTAAGTACTGATCAGCTTCATTTGGTAAATCGTAATTGATAGCTAAATTGATTCTTTCGATATCAATACCTCTACCGAAAACATCGGTGGAAACACAGATTCTCTTGTTGAATTCTTTGAAGGATTTATATCTTTCAATTCTTTCTTCTTGAGGTAAACCAGAATGAACTGCAATAGATGGGAAATTACAAGCACATAATAACTTATTCAAACTATCAGCTCTTTGAGTTGATTTGACGAAAATAATAACTTGGTTAAATTCCAAGGAATCTAATAAGTCAGATAATTTTCTATTCTTTTCTTTTTCATCCAATTTAATGTAATATTGTTGCAAACCATGTAAGGTTAATTTAGCTTCATCATCAACGTAAATTTCTAAAGGATTTTGCATGAATTTCTTACACACTGGTCTGATTTCTTGAGATAAAGTAGCTGAAAACATCATAACTTGTTTTTGGTGAGGAGTGTTCTTGAAGATATCTTGAACATCTCTTCTCATATCAATTGATTCTAAAACTTTATCACACTCATCAATGACAAATGACTTGACGTTATTTAATCTAATAGCCTTTTCTTGAACTAAGGCATGTAATCTACCAGGGGTAGCGACAACAATATGAGGACAAGTATCTTTGTTTTTCAACTTTTCAATATCAAGTTTAATTGGAGTACCACCGTAGAAAACTTCGGTTTTGACATCTGGCATATACTTAGCAAATCTAGAATATTCGTTTCTAATTTGATAAGCTAATTCTCTAGTATGACAAATAACTAAAGTAGAAATTTCACCTGGAACAGGGTCCAATTGTTGTAAAGTGGATAAAACAAAAACGGCAGTTTTACCTAAACCGGATTTAGCTTGACATAAAACATCGGTACCTAAAATAGATTGAGGGATACAAACTTGTTGAACTATAAATGGGTTAGTGAGGAACTTTAAATGAAGAAACTATTGTTTCTGATAAAACTAGTAGGAAGGGCGTCCATAAATTTAAAATCGATTTAGAATCCAATTATGATGGTTTTGCAATAAATATCAACTAGACTATTACAAATTCAATAAGGAGTAGTTCAAACATTATGCGGCAGTGAATATGAACATAGGCATGGATGAAGAAAACTCGATAAATGAAGATTATAATGAAACGTTTAGAAGATTCCATTAGAATCGCAAGATTAAGTTAATCGTGGGATTAAGAAAATCAAAGGATTAGTGATAAACATTGAATTTAACAAGAACTTTATACTTTGAAAATTTTTGAAAATCACAACATCGCTGGAAAAACTCCAATCCATAAAAACCAGGACCAAGTTTCATGCTGTGGCACTTTCAAGATTGTCATTGATGGAGAAGATTGTCAAAAATATGGCAAAACAAACATAATTGGAGATTCATATGAATGAAAAATTTATAGGGGCCATCCTAACAGACAAGATACGAACCTTCAGAAGGGTGCTCGAAACCACAATCACCGATAGCTCTCAATAATTCTGGTTTCAAGAGAAAATCTCTGAACCCAGTGGCATGAATACCAACGTAAGAACCTTTTTTATCAGCTTCCTTATCATTGGCAGTTTCAACGGTGCCGGAGGCAACGGTTGGTACAGCGATTTCCTCGGAATCGGAATAGTCCAATAATTCTTCTTGACCTTCGTGTGACGACATGTTTACTTTGTTTCGATGGGTTCAATAAAAGTAACAACATAAAACTTTTTGAAATTAAGCGCTGGCAATTGAAATGGTAGTGGCAATTGGCGAGTTGTTGAGAAAATGTCGCGTTTGGCAGGGTTGGCGCGTTGGCACGACCCTCCGTGAAATTCCCCATTTGCGACATTGTTTCTACATTGGAATAGGAGAGTGGTGCGAAGCAGAGTGGGAAGAAGAGGGAGGACTAAGTGTATACAACTAAAGTAATATGGCGGTAGTTTATTCAGTCGGATGGGTTTATTAATTTGTAGAAAATTTAGCTTGCTCTCTGTATTGTTTGAACTGCCTAACACACACACAATGGTAATTTGCAGCCATCTCTTAAACTGTACTGAATTTATTTTTGAAAATGAACCAGCAATTGTAGCTACAATTGTAGCCGTTCCATATGAAAAAGTAAGCTTTTCATGTAAATTCGGTGTAGTTGAAGGTGGAGAGTAGCAATGGAAGTACTCGTGGTTTATGTCGCGCAACCAACTTGCTTGCTCTCAGCAAGCACGACATTTTCAAATATCGTCACTAACTGCAACTGTTTCAGACGAAGTGGTCTGATAGAATTCAATTCGCTAGAGACAAAATGTTTAGAGGGGTTTTGAGAACTAGTCGCGCCTACAGGGTGAGTAGAGTTGTGGAGATTAGCTCGAGAAGTTTTGGCAGTAGTTTACCTAACAAATTCTTTGGTGGTGGTAACAATTCAAACTCCAGTTCCAAAGAAACTATAGAAAAGTTTACCAACACTTTAAAGAATAACCCAGAATTGGGCAACTTGTTGAGTGGGTTTCAGAGTTTATTGAACGAAAAAGGTATTTCTACTGATGGAAAGCCTCCTTCAATGTCTCAGATGATGAAAATCATGACCGACACGGACATTAGAAACCATTTGTCCAAGTTAAAACAAGCTCTTGATGATGCTGACATTCAGATCAACCAGCAAGATTTGTCTGCTTTAACTCAAATATATTTGAAGGAAAAGGGGAACATGTAAATAGATACAAGACTGGACATACCCAAAAATCGATTTCGCAACGTATATATGGCATAAGAGATCAATAATATTAATAATACAGTATCAATGTAGTTCAGTAATGCGTTATTGTATTAGTCTATTTATTTTTTTGAAAATGATTTAGAAATAATGGCTGCTTCTTCAACACCTCTGGCAATCCCGGATCTGACCCCAGCATCTTCCATTTTTAATAAACCACCAATAGTAGTACCACCTGGAGTACATACCTTTGATTTTAACACTGCTGGGTGTTCTCCAGTTTCCAAAACCATCTTAGCGGTACCTTCCATGACTTTGGCTGCAGACAATTTAGCAATTTCAAATGGTAATCCCATTCTAACACCACCGTCGATCAATGACTCCATCATCATCAAGCAGAAAGCTGGCCCAGAACCAACAAGCGCAGTAGCAGCATCCATATTTTTTTCTGGGATTTTCAAAGCTAATCCCACTGGAGATATTAACTTCATAACCAAATCTTCATAGGTTGATTCAGCAGCAGCATTAAAGGAAATAGCAGCAGTACCACACCCAAACTTGGCTGGAGTGTTAGTCATTACCTTAGCAACATATTTGGAAAAAATTGACAATTCTTCGATGGTGATACCTGCCAATAATGAAATAATCAATTGCTCACCAGTTAAACTAGCCTTGATTTGACTGTACACATCTTGGTACATATATGGTTTACACCCTAAAACAATAACATCGGCTTGCGATACAGCTTTGGAATTCTCCTCTGGCCCACAAGAATACTCCACTATTGGACTAGTCGAAGTTGCTTTCAAATTTGCTTTCAAATTTTGACATGATTTTTCACTATTAGTACAAGCGATAATCTTAGTAGGATAAGGTTCAAATTTGCTATTAATAATGGCAGTTGCAACAGCAGTGCCCATGACACCTGCTCCAAGGATAACAATAGTATAGTCCTTCATTAATGGCCAATAGTGTCTGTTCTTCTTCAGTGAAATAGAGTTCGTCAATGCTTAAATAGTGAAAAATGAACCTGGAGAGTGAGACGAAAATGGAAAGTAACACCGCCGTGTAGATTTCCGCATCAAATATGAAAGCAACCACGCACTTGTAAATGAATAGTTACACTATGGCATTGCTACAGTTATACTAATACACACCGGTACTGCTTTACTGTGCCACTTACCATACATGTACTATAAATTACATTGATCTAGATTGAAATACATCCCACATCCATAACCTTAGGGCAATTATGCATATTTGTAGATACATTATTGTAGATACACTCTAAGAACAGAAACCATACAATCGCCAGGAGTTTTGTTTCTATTAGTAGAAGATAATAGAAATCAGCAAGTTGAAAGTTGATGTTATCAGAATAGCACAGATTCGCTTCCTACTAACCTATGCATCACAGCAACACTCGATCAGCTGAGTCTTCATGCATAGGAAATATAAGCTTACATACAATATCATACTTGCCTACCATAAAAGTACCCCCATGACTGCAATGATTAGCAATGCAGTTGTCATCAGATTGTACTTCTTATCTTCCAATTAGCTAATAATTACATATTGACAGCTATATAGTTATCTACTGACGGTTTCTTCTATTGCATGATGACGTAGTCTTCATTGAATGATTTTTGTTGAAATGCCGATACATATCGTAGATTTCCTCCCATGTAGTCTAGCTAGTCCTTTGCTGATTAAAGTGATATTCACAGACTAATTATGTATGGTTTGACTTGATATAACCAGTTGGAAAATTTCGCCGTATGCATTTTCGTACTAATCAAGCCCCAAATACTCTATTAACACTGTATGCTCAGTAGGTTATCTGGAGTACCAAAACGCAGGTAATTTTTTTTCAATTTTTTGCCAACTCGGGATATTAGTCCACTTTTACACCACCTTAGTTTTCGTATTACTCTCTGTCTGTTCAGTACACATCTCCATAGTATACAGCAACTGATATTTCATCTATTGAAATTCTTGCCTCAGTTCAAACAGCCTCGGTGTTATCCCTAACTGTTCGGTTTTATAATTCGTGCGAAATCGACTTGTTAACCTTGACGATATCTTCACTTTATTTGGTAAAACAGTCCAATCTTTAGCTTGCGGCTGTTACAATGAAGTTCAACAAGAAGAATCTTATACCCTGTCCGGTTTTGACCCCTACGGAACAGGAATTCTACGATCCTATTAGCTATCTTTCTTCTCCACATGTTCAAGAGTTGGGTAAAAAATTTGGACTTTTGAAAGTGGTGCCACCACCTAGTTTCAAACCAGGATTTCAAATCAGTCCTGATTTTAAATTCCATACTAGATTACAAAAATTAAGTGATTTAGGACTAAATACTCGGTCTAGACGTTTCTTTACCGACAATATTAATCGCTTTTTGAAAATGAGAAGAAAGAGACCAATTAGACTCTTTTTTAATGCGTATACCGCCGAGAGTTCTCAAAGAAAGTCAACTAGAGCAAATGTATCCATCTCTACTACCGTACCTCCCACTTCTGATTCACAAATCCTTCAAAATCCACTTTTGTCGGATTCGGTCAAAATTGAATCAAATCAGGCTGAAATTAACACCACTACAACAGAATTGGCTGCTGATTCTGCTGCTACTCAAAAATCCCCTGATTTCAATACAAATTCCCCAGAAGTTCAACCATCTTTACCTTTGAAGAGTGAAATTACCACTCCTGAGACTGCAGACAACATGGAATCCATGCCTTTGCAGCCAAGTCCACCAAATGCTAAAGCACAAGAATCTTCAGATCAGGTGAAAAATGACAGCTCAAAATCAAGGAGTATAGTCAAGCGAGTATATTATTACGATGTATACGTCGCCGTAGAAAAATTGGGAGGAATGGCCAATATGGAAGATGTACAATGGCAAGAGTTAAATAAGCAATTTGGAATTCCTATCCAGTCACAAGAAATCAAAAATCAGTATGAATTGAATATAGCGAGTTATGCCAAATATGTCAGTAGCCATCAGAATGAAGAGTTCCCCGATTCGGATTCAGAAGATGAGTTTGCAAACTGCTTGCTTTGCGGAAACCATAATAATCCTTCGCAAACTTTACTATGTGATAATTGTGACAATCCTTTCCATATGTCGTGCTTATCACCTCCTGTGACTGAAGTACCACAAGGAAGTTGGTATTGCTCCAAATGTTTAATTGGAACAGGCGAATACGGTTTTGAAGAAGAGGTTGATGTGAAGTATACTCTTGAAGAATTTTGGAAAAAATGTCAAGATTTCGATAACAAATTTATTCAGGATTATAATAATGGTCAGCCATTGACTGTGGATATCATTGAAAAGAAATTTTGGGAATTTATTGATATTCAGAAGTCGGATCTAGTTGTGAATTATGGAGCAGATATTCACAATTTAATACCAGGGGAGATCAGTGGATTTCCAATGATAAATTCTCCAGGAATTAATTTGAACGATCCATTAGCACAATATTATATTAATCATCCTTTCAACCTTACAAAATTACCTTTTGCAAAAGGGAGTTTATTAAATTACATAAATCATTCAATTTCTGGTATGACCATCCCTTGGATTTATATTGGTTCTTTACTCGCAACCTTCTGTTGGCATGTGGAAGACCATTACACCTTATCTGCCAATTATTGCCATTTCGGTGCAACTAAAAAATGGTATGGAATTCCCTCATATAATGCCGATAAGTTTGAAAAACTAATGAGGGACAGTGCTCCAGATTTATTTCAAAAACAGCCGGATCTCTTGCATCAATTGGTCACACTACTAAACCCAATGCAATTGGTGGAAAATGGAATACGATGTGTTTATGCTGACCAAAATCCGGGGGAATATATTATTACCTATCCAAGAGTATATCATGCGGGCTTCAATTGTGGATTTAATTTTAATGAAGCAGTTAATTTCACAATGAATAATTGGTTAGAATTTGGAGAAATGGCCATTCAAGATTATAAACTAAGTAAAAAAGAGAATGTTTTTAATCATTATCAATTGGTAGAAAACGTATTACGAACTTTCAATCATGATAAAAGGACCAACTTGTCTAGTGATTACCTAGATTTGGTCACTAGGTGTTGCAAGTCCTTTGAAATATTCAATAACAAGCAATTGGAATTGCTTTCCAAAATATGCTTTACTAAATTTGCCATTATTCATAGACCAAGAAAGATGATGAACCACTTGTACGAATTTGATGATAGCGAAGATGATTCATTGTGTAATTTTTGCAAAACTCACATTTCTTATCAATATTGTATTATCAATAATAAGAATGGGAAAGTTGTAAAAGTAAAACCTCAATTGTTAACGCCAGATGCATCCCCACAAGAAGTTTTACTGGTAAAATCAGGAAAGCCCATGTCAATCCCCGAGCAAGGGAATCTACAAGACTTGAGAAGTGTCAGTGTAATGGATGAGTATGATAACTTGATCAATGAAGCCAAACGTGCTGCCAGTGGTGATGATTCAATAGCAACTCGTCGGAAATCACGTCGACTTGCCAAACAAGAAAATGAACAAGATAATTCTATGAGCACTACGGAATTGCCCAGGAGGACAAGAATGGGGAAGAAGAGACAAGCAAACTCTCATGCAATGAACCACCTACCAGAAAAAGAACTTCGATTATGTCTAGAATGTACCATCAAAATGAGTCAGGAGTATGAAATACCCGAAGAATCTTCGTTGATATATGAAGGTATCCCGTCGAACTTACTATCATTAATTGAAGAAACCAAACTAAATTTACTGCAAATATCACAAGAGCTGCAAATTAAGTAAATGGTTGCAAATTTTGCAAATTAAATTAAATATTGTATTTCGTAAATTTATTATGGAAAATAAAGGTTGCTGAGTATGAGATGTAGATGTAGAGAAGTGGGCAAGTAAATGGGAGGATTTCTTACAAAAGAGAGATTTTGAAGTAGTAATTAGTGCTATAATCGCGCTACCATTGATATGACAGAGTATTGTGTATGGCACTGATAATATCATTTTTGAGGGAAATAGAGTTCGCTACAGTACAAATAAAGCAAGATGTTCCACCCAGGCTTCTTGTTGTACCAGAACCAACGAATGGAGCTCTTCATCATCAATAGTAGGGAAACATGGTAGCGCCACAATATTTCCAAAGAGCCCGACTATAATTGATTAAAGTTGGCAACAGATACGCACACCAGTTCCGTACTCAACAAAGTTACCGAACAGAGGCACCTTGAATCTCCAGCCCCAAGCCTTCACTCAACGACCATATTCACCACCTTCTATTGTGCGAGGCGGAAAAGGAATCGACATGTGCCGAGTACCATTCTCCAGACGGTTGGACCCGGTAACTGTGTGCGCGACAACATTATGGCGACAAAAGTTGGCTAGCGTACGTCCAGTAACCAATTAAATCAATAATTATTACATAAGCAAACATCGGAAGGTGCGAAAAACGAATAGCGGAATCTTATTGGCCAACAAAATTATTGCTAGAGATTTTCTTACTGTGTCGACAATATGGTTGAAAATTTATATATTGAGTGAGATTTAATTTTATTTCTTTCTTTTAAGTATTGATACAAATCATTAATTTAATTATGGTTTTACCAAGATTATTTCAATCTAGTTCGCGTCAAGCTTTCCAACAAGCTAAGCGTAATTTTATCTTTAACAGATCTTTAGCTACTGCTACTGCTGTTCCAGGTAAAGTTAGGTATGTTAATTTATTTTGTCATGTAGAATTGTTCAATTGATACGAGTGCCATGGTATCTGGGCAGTGAACTGGGCACCATTGCATTGTGGTGGAGCCACTGCCATTCTATTGGAAGCACCACCAATCATTGTCAAAATCATGCTTGGCCAATGATTGGGCTGCGTTCTCAGTAGGATCCGGATATGTTGGGCTGCACTTTCGATATCGTGTCTCTAGTTGATTCAATTCACATTATGTTCCGTTCTATTGCACAGGACTTCCTTTTGTTGCCTTCATTGCCGACATGGACTGAACTGGACCTTGTCTTTGCGCTAGTGGTTCATTTTGGCCATAGTAAAATTTTCAGTCGCAGTGAAAAATTATTCTAGCGGTTAATGATTTGGATATAAATGTACCACTACAAGGTGTATAAATGGTGTAGGAGCAGTTACACTGGGGCGATGGGATGATGGAGCTTGCAAAACATTTTCTGTAATCTTTTTACTAACATTTTCAGAGCTGTTATTGGTGCTGTTGTCGATGTTCAATTCGAAGAAGGTAACTTACCAGCTATTTTAAATGCTTTAACCTTAAAGAATGGTGACCAAGACTTAGTTTTAGAAGTTGCTCAACATTTAGGTGAAAATACCGTCAGAGCTATTGCTATGGATGGTACTGAAGGTTTAGTCAGAGGTACTCCAGTTAACGATTCTGGTTCTCCAATTTCTGTCCCAGTTGGTAGAGGTACTTTAGGTAGAATTTTAAACGTTATTGGTGAACCAATTGATGAACAAGGTCCAGTTATAGCTACTGAAACCAGACCAATCCATCAAGATCCTCCTTCGTTCGTTGATCAATCTACTAAAGCTGAAGTTTTAGAAACCGGTATTAAAGTTGTTGATTTATTAGCTCCTTACGCCAGAGGTGGTAAGATTGGTTTATTCGGTGGTGCTGGTGTCGGTAAAACCGTCTTCATCCAAGAATTAATTAATAACATTGCTAAAGCCCATGGTGGTTTCTCCGTTTTCACCGGTGTCGGTGAAAGAACCAGAGAAGGTAATGATTTATATAGAGAAATGAAAGAAACCGGTGTCATTAACTTAGAAGGTGACTCCAAGGTCGCTTTAGTTTTCGGTCAAATGAATGAACCACCTGGTGCTAGAGCTAGAGTTGCTTTAACCGGTTTAACTATTGCCGAATACTTCAGAGATGAAGAAGGTCAAGATGTGTTATTATTCGTTGATAACATTTTCAGATTCACCCAAGCTGGTTCTGAAGTTTCTGCCTTATTAGGTCGTATTCCATCTGCTGTCGGTTATCAACCAACTTTAGCCACCGATATGGGTCTTTTACAAGAAAGAATTACCACCACCAAGAAAGGTTCCGTTACTTCTGTCCAAGCTGTTTATGTCCCAGCCGATGATTTAACCGATCCAGCTCCAGCTACCACTTTCGCCCATTTAGATGCTACCACTGTGTTATCTCGTGGTATTTCCGAATTAGGTATCTACCCAGCTGTCGATCCATTAGATTCTAAATCAAGATTGTTAGATGCTGATATTGTTGGTAAAGAACATTATGACGTTGCCACCAATGTTCAACAAACCTTACAAGCTTATAAATCTTTACAAGATATCATTGCTATTTTAGGTATGGATGAATTATCTGAAGCTGATAAATTAACCGTCGAAAGAGCCAGAAAAATCCAAAGATTCTTATCTCAACCTTTCGCCGTTGCCGAAGTTTTCACCGGTATCCCAGGTAGATTAGTCAGATTACAAGACACTGTTAAATCTTTCAAAGAAGTCTTAGAAGGTAAATATGATCACTTACCAGAAAACGCTTTCTATATGGTTGGTGGTATCGAAGATGTCGTTGCTAAAGCCGAAAAATTAGCTGCTGAAGTTAACTAAGTTACTATGGGTAATCCTCAGTATTCTGGTTGATGCAGTTCAAATGAATCTTTACAATTTATTCAAGATACAAAATCGCATGTCCTAAAATGATATATATACGTTTAATTTATTTTATAGTTGAATAAATCTATTCAGTTTGTTAATTTGCCCGTGTATCCCAGTTCTTAGCCAGAAGCACCAGCTATAACGAAGTAAAGAATCCAGCATTGGTTGGACCCTGTACACTCAGCAAAACCGAAGCCAGTGCTCGCAATGGTGCGCACAGCGAAAATCAAAATTATATACAAGACGAGATTCGGGTTTTCTGCAGGACAGCCATTTTGCTACGCGGTGGCAATTAGAAAAATGGTTGTAACCTCAAGAAGTTGTACATTTGCTAAGCATTATGTATTCATTAGCATCTGTAAGTATACGCACTTGATGGCAGATGAAGTTAGAGACGCCAATGACGAGAAAATCGCTTTTTCCTTGAAATTTGCTCAATTTTTCGCCCAATTGTTGCCTGTTACAACCAAGTACTAACATTTCTTTCGACATTATCTTTACTTGATAATCCAGACATTGACTGGAAGTCAATCATTGTTGGCTTCACCGTTGGCCATTTTGTGTTCAAGAGATATCTTGACTACCGTCAATATCAAGTCTTAAAACGTAAGGCTCCTCCAGCGTCATTGAAGGAAGAAATTAGTCAAGAAACCTTTGATAAGTCACAAGACTATTCCCGTGCAAAACAAAGATTTGGCTGGGTTTATTCTGCCTTTTCTTTGGCTCAAGAAATCATTGAAATCAAGTATGATATCATCCCTAAATATTGGCAACTTGCTGGTTTTATCATGTCTAAATTAGCTCCTGTTTTACCAGCTTTTGCTGGAGGTGTGATAACCCAATCTATGCTCTTCTTACTCTCAACCCAAGTGATCAAAACCATTCTCGACTTACCATTTGACTATTATTCCCATTTCGTCTTAGAAGAACAATACGGTTTCAATAAGATGACGTTGAATTTGTTTGTTACCGATACTATCAAGTCATTCTTTCTTGGTACTGCTCTTGGAGGTCCACTTATTGGGGGTATTTTGAAGATTATTGATGTATATGGAGATAAGTTTATTTACTATGCCACTGGTTTATTATTAGTCTTTACCTTATTAATTCAAACCATTTATCCAACTGTTATTGCCCCATTATTCAATAAATTTTCTCCATTAGAAGATGGAGAATTGAAAACTGCTATTGAAAAATTGGCTAAAGAACAAAATTTCCCATTAACTAAATTATACAAGGTGGATGGTTCCAAAAGATCATCTCATTCAAACGCTTACTTTGTTGGGTTACCTTGGTCGAAACAAATTGTTTTGTTTGATACTTTGATTGACCATTCTACTGTGGAAGAAGTGGTTGCTGTATTAGCCCACGAAATTGGTCATTGGCAATTATACCATTTACCAAAGCTGTTATTATTTTCTCAAGTTAACTTATTCTTTACCTTTTCATTATTTAATGGTTTCATTAACAACAAATCGTTATATTCTGCCTTTGGGTTTGATACTGTCAGACCAACTATTATTGGTTTCACATTATTTTCCTACCTTTATCAACCAGTTAGTGCTTTAACCATGTTCACAAGTAATCTTTTATCTAGAAAACATGAATATGAAGCCGATGGTTATGCGAAGAAATGTGGTCACGAAGAAGATTTGGCTACTTCCTTAATCAAGATGACTGAAGAAAACTTGAGTTATGTCGATGCTTATTGGTTATACTCTGCATTCCATAGATCTCATCCATTATTGGCTGAAAGATTAGATGCTATCGGTTACATCTCTAAAAAGAAAATTGGTAAAGGTATTAATCCTAACCAAGAAAAAGAAGCAAAACAAGATTAAACTTACGGTTCTTGAAGTAGCTGACTCAGTATATAAATAAATATTTACAATATTCCAATGCTGTAGGGGGACGAGCTGAAAGCTCACGTATATCCAATACTTCATAGAGCTAGAATTAAAACAATATTTACTTACACTAAATACTTCCTATTGAGCAGCTAGGGAGACGTAACATCACCGAAGGTAGCTTGACCTCTATTTTGGAATCTACCTGACAGCTGTATTAGTCTAAAAACCGTATACTCTTGCTGAGTTATCAAGGAACCCACTGAGTAATAATAACAGACAATAGCTTAGTGAATTTGGGTTAATCTAAATTTTTTGATTGTGATTCAAGCCGTGCTAAATTGTGGTTGGGGTCTCAGATGGTCCCAATTCTTTTCATTATTTCTATCATTACGTCTGGCGAACTTGTAATGTAATTCATCGTAATCTTTTCTCATTTGAACGAACCCCAAATGGATTTTTCCCACCAAATGGTCCGCAAGTCTTCTATCACTGTCTAATCTGGACAAGTACGCACCACATCCTTCACACACTTGTAGCTTTTGTTGCGAAGTCTGACCAACGTTTTCTACGATATTTCTTGCTTGGTCAGCTAATATGGTCCTTTGCTTACATAAATCATTCAACTCAATTGACTGTTTCAAACCTTGCAAATTCATATTGTTTTCAAGCAAACAATTGATTTCTTGATTCATTAGTCCGATTTTAATATCCAAATTCTCCAAATCTTTCGTAACAGTAGCGATTTTCGCTTTTTCTTCGGGTGTATGTTCCAACCTTTTATGAGCAATAGATATAGTCTTATCTAAATGATATATAAATTGATCAAGAATCTTGTAATATTCATATTCAAACTCGGGAAACTTTTCTCCTAGCTTCTTCGTTCGATACTCATACTCCAATCTATGCTTTTCCAAATGTAGCAATGGGCATTTTCCTAAATCTTGCTTCGTTCCAATAAATAAATCGTGTGGACAAGTACCAACTAGGAATGCCTTACACACCCTGTGACTTGTAATATCTGCCTCTCGTCTTCGGAGTTGGGGCGAGATCATCGCATCCTTACCCATCAACTGTTCCAACAACTTCCGCTGCTCCTCTGCCATTTTAACTCCCTACAAACCTACGAAGCTACTTATTATCGCTTGCTTCATTTTAAGAAGCGATGGAAGTGGGATTACTCCTGTAGGTAAACCAGTGGCGCTACCTTGAATTTAAATCTGGGGCAATGGGAAGTTAGTGTTGATAAGGATGGGGATTCGATTCATAGTAGTGGTTTGATCCAACAGAGGTGCTAGATATGGAGGAATTGGTATGGTCACAGGAAATTGTAACTATAGGCAACATTGTGGCAGTAAATAAGTTGACCAAAAAGAAATGAGATTTCGCAGCCAGAAAATGTGCTACTATGAAGATACTGTAGAGGAAATCGATAAGAGAAGAAAGGTTAAGCACTGCGTGAGTTGGAACAGAACGAACAAGATTAAAGTGTTGCAAACAATCCGGGAGCGAGGAGTGATGCCAAGAGTATAATTCCAGAGAGATACTTCCTGGAAGCGAACCAAGGAGAATCAGAAGTGGTTGCAAAATGTGTTGGTTTGCAATTTTGAACTAGACTGTTACCACATAACAAAACGCTGCCCCTGAGTGACCTAAAACAATAGTATTCCAATTCAATGGCATTATTGCATAATTACAGATGATTGCAGCGGTTTCATGACCCAACCTGAGCTATCGAACATATGGCGAAATAGAACAATCGGTAAAGAACAACCTGGTGGGGTAAAATACTGTTTCCGAGACTCAAACTAACAGCTGCTATTGACTAACGAGAAACCTCTGGCAACTTTATTGTCCAAGTTGCGTTTTCGCCGAACAACAATAGAACTGTGGAACTGTGGTACCGCCGCGTGGTCTCTTTGGCGGACTTTGGTGGTTAAATTTTAACCAGGGCCCACTTCCAAACTGAGCTAAAGCAACTAAATTTACAATTCAAACAATTAATCCCCACAAAACAACAATTCAAACTCCACACACCCACAGAACCAAGCATAGTCCATAGGGTCAGAACCAAGCATAGTCCATAGGGTCATTCCTTATTGGCGGAATTTCTTCGATTTCTCCCATTTGCAGAATTGTTCTTTGACTATATACAATCTCGAGCTAAGTCCACTCCAGTAATCCGATGCCGCTATCGGAAGGTGCATTGAACTAAAGTTGAAAAGCAACGATCATCGCTAAAAAAACGGCTATTTACGAATCGGCCCAAGCATATCTCACTGGTTCCAACTTGCCATACCAATTTGAAAACCTTTTGTATAATTTTCACTTGGATTGTCTTATATTGAAGCGGCCACAGTTTTAACATTGGGAAAACAGAAATTTAACAGTTTGAAGTGATAAAGGTGCATTTATTCGATTAGCTGTTGTTGTACATTTTGAATTATTGTGGGTGTTCCTTGGTACGTGGTGGCATTTGATATCGTTTATCGGTCATTATGAAAAAGTACCAGTTGATTGGTAGAAAGAAGGTTCTAAGCAAGCCAAGCAAATCGTCAATTGTTTCCTATAATGCGTCTCATATATGTAACTTACCATTGGAAATCTTACTTTTGATCTTCAACAATGTCAAGCAAACTAATGATTACATTAATTTAGCATTGTGCTGTAAGAAATTTAAAAATATCATCTACAAAACTTATTTATACAAAAGTGTTTCATTTGCTACCCCAGACAAATTTTACTTATTTTCATTATATCATCTTCCCCATTGGAAGAGCTCATTAGCAAATAAATTGGGATTAAATGAATCCTCTTCGCAAATCAATTTTATTCAGTCGTTAGCATTCATAAATCCTCCAAAGAAAACGTCGCAGCATAATACCACAAAGATCGCTGGTTCTTACGACGTAGAATCGGTGAACCTCAGAACCGATAGTTTGAATTATGATGAATTTCTCTCTTTCTTCGTCACCCTCTTAAAGGAAGGGTTTGGGATCAAAACATTAGCCATCTCTGAAATATCTCCACAATTTATGTTTCCAGATGTTGCTATCAAAAAAGACGGATTTTTGAAGCGGAAAGTCTCTAGAACTCTCGAAACTTTAGTTCTTGGTTCACAGAATGGTTGGTCTATTCCTTTCAAGTTTCACCATATATCTACCATTTTGACAGTTTACGATTCCATCGAGGAGTTAGTTCTAAATAATTTCATCATTGACGAAGACAAACTATACACACCTACTTCGATAATCCATAAAAAGATAACTATCGACAAACTAATATTATTCTCGTGCAAGTTTGTTGCACTGGCCAAAAGAATTAACTCCAAAGATAAATCTACTTACTATAGCGAATTATTTGAAAACGTACGGCACTTGCAATTGATGAAGTTGACGTCTGGAAACGATTTATCCATTATTGATTTTGTTAAAAACAATAATAAGCATTTGCAAGAGATTACCATTGATTTGGACTCGTCACTGTTTTTTGATTATAGTAGTGATTCAGTAAAGTATTTCAATTTCAGTAAATTCAATGGATTCTTCAAGTTGGTATGTTCTGGATCATCATACGCCAACCTAAAAAGATTGAACTTAATAAATTTTGATTTATTTGACGAAAATGGCCATATTAGAAACGTTGATCAAACGCCAGTAGATGACTGGGTTAATCATGAGAATTTAGAGAAATTCTTAACTTACTTGAACTCCATTCCAAATTTGATAATTGTGTTGAAAAATCCATCTTCAAGCATCCAAGTATGCAAGAAATGTGGGTTTGTTGACGAAGCAACCAAATTAAAACATTGCTTGGAAGCTAAAGATTGGAATATATTATTACAGCCATTGTTGAGCAACGAAAAGTTGATTCTTCAAATTTTGGACCATAACGCAAGAACCATATTTTCAAGAGTAAAGTAAGCATGGGTAGGATTGATATCAATGTAAATTACAAAAGCAGTACTTCATTTTCATTATAATTGAACCTACAGACTAGAAACAAGCAAGAATTAGGTGAACCCTACTGAAAGCGCCAAAACAAGAAGGAATGCCAATATTGCAATTGGTAAATTGGAAGCTATATTCGAACCTAGATGCAGTTAGTAATACTGATGATATCACTATTACTACGTTCCATTATCTAGTATATTTCCAATATAATTAGATACCTTAGCATATAATCTGTTAATTAAATTATTGTTGGAAGCAGATGTAGTGGGAGGGTTTGAATCAGGGAATATTTGGTTAGACATACTATCACTCGGTTTTGCAACCAATTTACCTGTAATTAAGTCAGCATTGGTTTCAATTGTGGAAGTTAATGGATATGGTTCAGTATTATTGTAGAAAATATTGAATTTCCTTTGTAGTTGATCCTGGCTCAAAGGTACAAATTTTCCTTTAGTGGCATTAACTCCTGATTTTATTAATTCTGCTGCTTCATACGGTAAATCAGGTAAACCGCGGGAGACATCTAGATTTTGATAAATGGTTGAACATTTTCGAATAGTTGGTCGTTTAATTTTGGAAATTTGTTTTTGGATTTTGGCAATATGCTTGTTAATTTGTAGATAATTTAACACTGGCAAAACAGCCAACTGATTTTGATATTGAAAATAATCTGGAAGCAAATTGATATCTCCATTGGGAAGGACCTTGACGAGTCCATAATTATTTGGCTCCTGAGTGAATTCATAGATTAAACCTCCACTGAATACTTCAATCATACTAGGTGAATATAACGCTTGCACTTCGGAGAATTTTCTGGGTAATACCTCATTACAACCATATTCTGACAAGAATACGGGTTTTGGATATTGTTTATAGTCATTAATTAATGCATCATACCCACTTGAATGTAAGGTTTGTTCACCACACCATTGATAAGAATTGACACCGTAAAAGTCGATGGATTCTAATTGATCAGTATCACTACATTCTAGATATTCCGATAATGAGATTCTATATTTCAAATCGTCAGCAGCAGAATAGCCAAGTGGAACTAATCTTGGGGAATTATTTGTAATATAATTCTTGATATCTCTAACTACTGCTTTAATAAAGATGGGAGAATTTTTAGCAGAGATTTTATCATTAATGATTTCATTACCAGCAAAGAATGCTAATGTATTATTGTAAGTTGAAAATTGATGTACAACTTTAAATACATTTTCAAGATAACTGGAATCGTAGGATGTCCAAGGTTCATACCGATTTAAGTGATGTGATGGTAATGGAGAATTGACATCTAACACAAGATATATCCCGGCAGCAGCTAACATGGACATGCAAACGTCATGATTTAAATCAGTATTAATTGAATAAACTCTAATAGTATTAATCCCGAGGTGTTGAAACAAAATGATATCTCTGGCGCAAATATCTCCATTAGATAATGGATCACTATAAGGAGTTACAGCTGATGACCCTCCAGGCTGATAATCGACTCCTTTAATATAAAACTAACTGTTAGCATAAGCGATTGCAAAAGTCACTATTTCAAAAATCCTTCTCTAAGATACGTACTGGCTCATTGGTAATGCTATTGACGAAATAACGGCCCTTGATTTGGATTGGATAAACAACTGCATTGACAAAGGCGACAACGATGATTCCGAATAGTAAAGGTAACATGTCACTTGTAAATGAAATTAAATGAATAAATCTTAGCCGCTCACTTTTGGTTGCAAAAAATGGCTGCAAATTTTCGCGCAAAGCAATATCTTATACTAGCTTGATAAGAGGAACCATTCCAATGAGAATAAGGTAGAAGGAGAAGATATAAGGGGAATATATAGGGGGATCACGATATAGAAGTTGAATTTGTCAAATATATCGAATTTATTATAATGAATATATCATCGTAGGAAATGTACAACTACTATGGATTGAACTAGAAGGGGAAGCACTGACTTAAGTGACAATAGCTACTACGAAGGGGAAAGTGGTAAAGGAAGATCCCACAAAGAAAAGAGACGGCAAAGAGTAAGAAAAAAAAACACGCAAGAAGTAAAACGGTTGTGGGGCATTAGGACAGTATTGCAAATGAAGTGGTTCCAATAAAGCAAGCATTGTGTAACCTTGCGAACTTACGAACATGATTCCCAGTTCAACTGGTATACCCACAGAAATTCAAAACTATACACACACACACTTTGGTACATTACAAAGGAAGGTATATTGTTTTGTTGTTTTGTAGTTTTGGATCAAGTTTCGGAGTTGCCACGGCATCTCACTGTAGACCCTTAGATCACCGAAATCTGCATGCCGATTTAAGCACCCCAACCTCCACATATCATTTAATGTTCACATGATGCCAAATGAGGGCAGATAACAACATAAGGCAACAATCAAGAGCAGAATACTAGCCGACTTGGACTTGCCGAAGAAATTAGTTTCTTCACTCTTCCTTGTCTTACCTGTTTCTAGCTATATTTTGCTTTTCCATACAAGCACATCTCGCTTATTCACGGCAACCCAACAATAACCCTGGACTCCAACCACTCGAGAAGAAGCAATCTACACAAAACTTCGAGCATCACCTGTACACCACCTGTACATCATCGTTATACCTATTTCATGTTCTCACTCTTTTAGGTAAGTTATCTTCAGCGGATAATTTAACCGTATCACAAGCCGAAATTAATGTGGGGCATCGGCGGATTCTATATAGCATTGAAAAGATGCGAATATTCATTTCTTTCTTTCTTTGAACATCAACAGTGCAATTGTCTATAATGTCATTCACGGAAAGAAGAACAAAGGTATTGGCCAAGGAGTTGGACGCTATCTTGAAAAATGTCACCACTCCCAATATAAATGGCAGAGCTTCTCCATTGATTAATGGTGTAATTGCTGGAGTGACCGATGCCAACAAGACGGTGTACCTTCATGGTGAAGGGGTGAAGAATATCGAAACTAAAGAGCCAATTGATGTCAACAATCAATTGTCTATGTTTTCTTGTACAAAGTCAATGACGGTGATGGCGATTTTGGTGTTGTATGATCGGCAATTAATTAACCTTGATGTTGCGGCAAATCATTATTTGCCTGAAATTGATGAAATCAGAATGATTTCCAAAGGTCAAGTTGATAAAATGGATGGTACTTTTCTTCGTCCTCCAGTGAAACCGAAGAATCCTGTCACTATTCGTCATCTTATGTTACATACTGCTGGGTTTTCTTATGCATTTTTGAATAGTGATTATCTGGCATTACAAGGAAAAAGAGATATCGACAACAATGTGGCTTTTCCAACAAAGAAATTCTTCACTACAGATAAAATGCCATTGGTTCATGAACCAGGTACGAAATGGCACTACGGCCATAGTATTGATTGGTTAGGATTAGTTGTAGAGGCTGTTTCCGGAAAGACGTTAGGTCAATTCTTACACGATAATGTCTTTGAACCGGCAGGAATGACTCAAACCACTTTCCACTTGAAATCAGATGAAAATTTGGTGAAATTACATAGACGGAAAACAGGGAAGAACCTCACCTTGATTCACAAATATCAAGTGACATTGGACCCTGAGCTCGACATGGGTGGTCAAGGTTCATTCAGTACTGTTGGAGATTATCTTAAATTCATTCGTATTTGGTTGAACCTTGGTAAATCCCCGGACACTGGAAACCGTATTGTGAAAGAATCCACCGTCAAATACGCCATTCAAAACCATTTACCACCGGGGTTAGTAGTGAACATGGGAGAATTGGCACAATTACCAAAGAATCTTTCAGAAGACGGCTTCACTTTAACGGGGAACGCATATACTTCCCACCCATTGCCTACAGGTAGACCAAAAGGAGTGATTTATTGGTCGGGATTAGCCAATTTATACTATTGGATCGACATTGAAAACAAACTAGGAGGTTTCTGGGGGTCGCAAATGTTTCCATTTATGGATGCTTACACTTTGCTTAACTATGCCAATTTCGAAACTCAAGTTTATGAGTGCTTTCAGAATTCTCAACTGGATTTGAGAAAGCTGAAGTTTTGAAAAATAACTTCCACCAAACCCACAAACCCCTTCGTGCTTCAGCACCCTTCATTAGATGTACACGTACCTTCTATTTCTCTGCTTTTTGTTGTTTCTTTAATCTATAATCTAAACCAAAAGTTTGTAGAGCGCTACCATAATCACGCGCTACCATGTTAACCCAGCCATAGTGGCACCTTGCGAGTGGTTGTAAATAGCATAACACAACAGAGTAGTCAGTAAACGGTGAAAAGTGGACTTAAACAAGGGTATTATGGCATCTAGACAGCCATATCAACGATTAGGGCAAGAGATACCCGAATTCCCGCCGGAATACGACGACATACCTGATGCCGACGACAATTTACTCTACGTTGCTACGCCTAATATTGAGCAATTTGAAATAGAAGACGATGATGAGCTACATCAGGATGGACATCGTGGCAGCTTCTTTGTACGGGCCAGGCTAATTACCCTCAAGTTGGCTGGAAGCTTTAACAACATCGTCATCCGACCGGTTCTGAAGATTATTGATCCCATTTATGAAGGATACAAGTACTTCCACAATAAGTATGAGACGGGGATATTGAAGATTGGGAATCCCTTGGTGGTCAATCGTTTGTTGTACGTGATGTTTGTCTTGTTCTGCGTTTATTTGGCAACAAAATACAACAATACCGAAGGTCTCCATGGAGCTAGCGGTGGAGCTTTTTCTAATCGGAAATTTTACGATATGGAGAAGTTGGGAGACTCTTTGTTTGATCTTATTGATAATAATCTAATGAAAGAGAATCTACATTATTTATCTCTGATTCCTCATGTAGCAGGAACTAAAGGTGATTTAACCTTTGCCAAATATATAGAAAAGTACATGCATAATAACGGAATGAAACGAGTGGAGAATAGTCTACTGCAAAGTTATATCAATTATCCAGATTTCAAAGGTGATAAGATCTACTTGAAGCTAGCAGACGGCTCATTCGAAGCTAATTTATTTGATATGGGTCAACAAGATATGCAATATTTGGCTTATAATCCTAATTCTCTTCACACAAATGAAGATATTGAATCCGGTTATGTGTATGCAAATTATGGTACTCCTGAGGATTTCAAGTTATTAGCTGATAATAAAATAATTGTTGAAAATATGGTGTTATTCATTCGATATGGCGGAGGGATTCCTGAAGCAAACAAGGTGGATTTAGCGCAGAAAGCCAACGCTTTGGCTGTAGTGTTTATCACCAATGAATTTAAAGTAAATTCAGACACCCATGATGACTTAATTGCCAAGGTGAATGTTGGGTTATCGCGAACTAGTCCAGGTAACGTGCTTAGTCCTGGTTGGGCAAGCGACGGGTCCTATATTTCCAGGTTACCGTGGTTTAAATCAGAATCTACGGTGAAAATTCCTACTCTTCCAATTTCATGGAAAGATGGGAAGAAATTCCTTTCAATGTTGGATACTGGGGTAGCATTTGAAGGTAAGGATGTAAAATTCAACTCTGGAGACGGTAGAATTAAATTAAAAATGAAAGTCACTAATGAAAACAGGGCAACCCACGCGATTTGGAATGTTGTTGGCTCAATTGAAGGTCGAGAACAGCCAGAGAAGGGTATTATTATCGGGGCAGCTCGTGATTCTACATGCTATGGTACTCTTGGTACTAACACAGGGACGGTAGTATTGCTTGAGTTAATTAAAATTTTCACAGCGTTGCAACGGAAATTCAATTGGGTACCAACTAGATCCATTTATTTCGCATCTTGGGATGCAAGTGAATACAATTTAGCAGGTTCATCGGCGTGGATTGAAAGTAGACGACAAGGATTACAAAACCAAGGCTACGCATACATTGATTTGAGTGATGTTGTTAGTGGAGACAAACTATCGATTAAGTCACATCCATTTTTAAGTTCAGCGATAAAAGATGCATTAAAATTGGTGAAACAAGCTACAAATGAAAATTCCAATCTATATGATTTATATAAAGATCAACACAACGGCGATGATCACATCAGCAATAATATGATCGAGGAGAAAAATTACATTCCATTTATCAATGCACTTAACATTCCATCAATGGAGATCAAATTCACCGGTAAGGAATATCCTAAAAATACCTGTTTTGATAACTTTGAATTCTTTGAGAAATCACAAATTGATTCCAATATGATCAAACACAAACAAATGGTTGAGTTAATTGGAAAAATCATAATCAATTTAGCAGAATCACCAGTGATTCCCTATAGTTTTACCGAACTAAGTTCATCATTAGGACAATACATTCGCGATTTGGAGAAATACTCTACAGAAATAATTAAAACGATAGAGTCAAATAAAAAACCAAATATTAAATTTGAAGTGTTGCATAGGGCAAATCTTATGATTCAGAATTCGGGCCAAGCATTCGAGGAATTTCACAATAGTTGGAAACAATTTATCACTGAATCGAACGATTTGGAACCGGCATTATTATCAATGAAAAGATGGAAATGGAATGACAATTTAATAAACTTCAATCAAAGATTCTTACTACAAGATATGTCACCAAAGAGACCGGGATATTTAAATATGTTGATAGGGGTACCATTCATGGCACCAATTTTACCCAATGAAGATTGGGAATGGAATAGTTTTCCAAGTATTCGGGATAGTATATACTCAGGGGATTTCGCAAGGGCACAGTACGATATAAACGAGGTGGCAAGTTTAATGGCCATTGCAGCTCAACGGCTATTTGATCCTTTCAACTACGGGAAGAACAAGGTATAGGTATTAATCATTAATAGAGCATTTAAACTTAGTAGGTTATTCTTGAAAATCCAATTCAACAACATTGAAGAGGATGTGATCAAGATGAACCAAGTAGTGAACCCTAAATTGAACGCAAATACCAATGACACAGTTGTGACATTTGTCATTTGACGATACTAATTGACCACATTGAATCTATAATCAGCACAGTACTCAAATTAGCCTTGATTAGGATTACTTACTGGCTATCAAAAGCTACTCTCGAACATCACAAAGTATTCAGTTTCCGATCAATTGCACCAAGTCTTCCAAGTAGTAATCTCTAAACTTGCTCTTACTATCAAGTTCTCTAACAGCTTTGGTCAATTCAAGAAGGTACTCTGAGTTTGGACCCGAGGGACCTCTGGAAGTCTTGATTACTTCAGCAGTGGTTTCAATTGATTCCGGTCCAATAAACGACTCATTATCGATAGTACCGATGTAGATAATAGACTCAAGAAACATAGTGCCGTTCTTCTGCTGAAGATCGTTCAAGATGGCATGGTCACTGGCAAAGGTGTTCACCACTTGAAATGGTACTTTATGGGTAGAATACCCATCTTGTTCTCGAATATCAAGATACTGTTTCACCTTGGAAACGTTTTCTGGCTCGATGTAGTACGCCACTCCCCACACCTTCAAGTCCTCTGCCGTCAATTGCCTGACAACGTGAGTAACATCTACAATGTTGGTTTCGCATCCATTGGCCATACAGCTCTCTTGACCATTCAACTCGTACATGTGCAAATCGCCATGAAAACGATCAAAGCTCTTCAAATCGGCTAGCGACACCAACGTCACCACCCTGCCTGGGTTTTGTTCTGTTCCACGGTGATCTGACGAACTTTGCCAAAATCGCCGGATATACCCTGTGAGATAGCCAGATACCTTAACAGAAAAGTGTGGAGGCGGCTTGAATATCAACGACCCATACCCTATGACCCACATTCCTTTGTCTGCGTCCTGTCCAGCGTCTACCGTCATGTTTCCACTGGGATTTGCTGGGATTTGCTGGAAAATCGGTGTTTTGTAGTGGAAGAAGAAGAATAACAAGAATACGTCATAGTTTGCTAATGAAAAGTTAGCACTACACTGAAATTGGTACAAGAGATCGTATTTGCGATGAATTTACATACAATTACTAGCAATTAGTTGCACATGCCATATGTAGCGATTCCCATTGAAATCGGCTCTAGTTGGTACCACTTTGTACAAAATTTGGTCCCTGTATTAGTAATGGTCATTCGTGGTAATGAAGATGAATGTGAGCAAGCACCAGAGGTTGCTGACAATAATGTCAGCTGATTGGGGTAGTATATCCATATTTACCCTGTTATCACAAGTAGCTCACTTTGAATGCCATTTGTAACGTTTCTGCCAACTTTTCTCTTAATTTTAACTTTCTATAGTTGACAAATTTGGAAGAGATCAACATCACAATGATTCCAGCCATTAACAACACGGCATTTTGTTTGATGAAAGAAGAGGAAATGGTGGTTAGATACCTCAACTTGCCCATTAATTGTTCTACCTGAGATTGGGCTGATACTGGATCCTGATTGCTTGCATTATTCTTGATCACCAGTCGGGATTTGGACAACTCGTTCAATTTGACGTATTCCAATTGTTTCTGGGAATTCAATTTCGCCTGTTGGTCCTTTTGCTTCTGCAATTCCCGCTCCTTGAGCAATTTTTCCTTCTGCAATTGTTTCTCGTAATCTTGTTGTTGCTGTTGCAATTGAAGCACTTGCTTCAATTTATCGTGTGATTGCGGCTTGGTTTGCAGGTACAATTGATTGGAATCAATAATGGTTCTCGCTTGTTCGTAATTGTCCATTGATGGCAATAATTCGTAAATATACAAATCAATCAACTTTTGATAGTACTTTGATTCGGAAAACGCCAATGCCAAATACAACAGGTTGATATCCTCGACGAATTGGTTATCACCCACGTATAGCTTGGTGTTGGTGGCAAAGATGAGATAGTAGTTGTACAAGATTTCCAACGGGATATCAACTACCGATCCAAATACCACCAGCAACTGATTGATCACAGTCTTTGAAGTCAACGAATTTACGACAATTTCGTCCACCAAACTGCCAGACTCACCGAGATATACTCCAATCTCGATTAGATAGAGACAAATCACTTTAATCAACAACTTCTCTCCAATTAACCCTTTATCGAACTCCGTCATCAGCTGAAAGTACAAGTGACTGACGATTGCCCATGATTTCTCGTAGTTTTTGTTGACAAAAAGCTTCAACGCCAACTTGTAGTTGTCCTCGAGTAGCTTGTTAGACAAGATAGACGAGCTGGAGAGTGAATTCATTGTTTTGTGCTGGAAAGCGAAGATACTTAACTGTCAAACTGTTAGTGATTAATTTTGTGGGGAGAACCTCGGCATATTCAGCGCTACCATAGGAATAAATCACTGCGCTACCATGAGATAACCTTAGGGTAGGTTCAGCTTGTACTGGTGGCTAGATTTAGACTACACTAGAGCTACAACAAGTGCATTTCACCACAAGTCTGGCAAACGAGAAAGATCGAACCATATTGGCCCTATAAGGTTGTTTGTTGCGTAAATCAGTAAAATAAATATGTATTATTGTTTTATATGTAGTAGCTTAGGAACCAGGAAATCAGGCAGTTCATATTTAGCAAGTAGTGCTTATCTGTTGCAGTACATAGTTCTTGAGTCTGTAGTACTATCTGTAGTAAGATTGCGGGTATGAATGAATATTACTAATTGACACTTGATTTAGTTCTCTTCATCAGAATCGGGGCGTTTGTTTGAAAGTTTGCCTAATGCATGTAATCTTCTTTCTCTTTCGACGGCGGTTTCTTCCAAATCACTATCGTATTCTTCATCGTTGCTTTGAGAATCCGAATCTTCCGATTGCTCGGAATCAGCAGAAACATCTTCATCTTCAGATTCCTCCTCGTGAGGAAAAAGTAGTTTGCCCTTATCTGCCTTGGTTGCAGGGCTATCTTTGTTCATAGCCACTTTTAACTTCTTTTGAAGCGATTCATCTTTGCTAGTCCCTTCTCCAGTTATAGTTATCTCTGGTGGAGGAACACTAGATTCTTCCTGCGGCTTGATTCCAACAATGGATAGAGCCCGAGTAACAATACTTCCCGATCTTTTTCTATTAGATATATGACGGTTAACCCGGTACTTTCTAATGATTTCTCCTTCGCTGTTTTCTATCAAGATCAAATCATCAATTTGATGGGCATATACTTTAGATCTCTTAGGATCGCCTTTTCTAGCATAAGCTTGTCTATTAGATACCGTTTTAGACAAAGCTTTTAATTTGCCAACCGATGATTTAGTCTTTGGCGAAGTTTGGGGGCTAAAATCGTCGGATATTTGTGAATATTGGGTTAATTTCTTTGCCAATGACTCCATAGAATGAATGGATCCAACATCACTCGGAGACTTTTGTGATGTATGCGAGGCATGGTCATTATCAACATTGACAGTTTCAAGAATTTCTCCGTCTTGATCTTCAATAATAAGGGTACTTCCTTCTTGATATGCTGTGGTTGGAGTAGGTTGCAGTTGCTCGACCATATCATCATCTTGTTCACCAGAAGGTATTATTGATGGTGATGCACGAAGTAACTTCTCATTGAAAGAGTCATCGCTATATTTGGTAGTAGTTGGCGATGAAGAAGAATCAGGTAATACAATGGAAGGAACTTGTTGGCTCGAATCTCTTCCTAACTGTAATACTTGAGGCTGCGGTCTTTGACGTTCTTGTACTTCCTCTAACTGGTCAACATTACTAGTGACTCTTGACAAAGTCTTCTTGATTCTAGAGGATGCATTCTTCTTCTTCTTTTTGTTTCTTCTTCTATTAGCACCACCAGCTGGGCGAACTTTTATACCACTAGTTTCAATTTTATTGGTTGCTTCTTCCACTTTTTCATCAGGATCTGATTTGGCTTTGGTATCAACTCTATGTAATGAAAATGAGGTAGAAACCTTCTCCAATTTTTGTAATCTTTGCATCCATTGAGGTCCTCCATCTTGAGTATTTGTAGTTGTAAATGACATTGTGATTGCCATTCTATTCAAACGTCTACCTAAGGTAAGAACAGCAACAGAGGAACCATGGACAGCAATTGATGTAATAACAACAAATGTAACAATTGGCCAAATTGAAGCTATTAGTTGATAATGCGGAAATGATGGACCGGGCAATATTTCTAGAGGAGTTTCTTCAGTAGTATAATGAGCTTCCAAATCTTTTCTTGCTAATATGGCAGCAAAAATAGCCCCCACACCAATTGGACCAAAGTGACCACAAAATAACGCTTCTCTCCAAGTCTTCACGTCCGGCGTAAATGGTTTTAGCACCATAACAGCTGGAATTCTTCTCAAGAAGACAATAACAAGTGCTAAAATAATTAATCTCCAAATATTCAATCCTAGTTCAACATTGTTGAAATCTGGCCAAGGAACAATTGCACCGAAGTATACAAAAAATGTTAAATTCAATAATAAATCAATGACAGTAGAAACATTCGACTCTTCGGTTTTCTTAGCAAATTCACCATTCCAACCGAATGAAGTTCCAGCAGCAAAAGCGACCAATAAATCGTCCACTCCAAGCATTGAACCAACACCTGCAGAGGTAAAGGCTAAAAATATAAATAATGCTAAAAATGATTCACGATCAATCAATTTCCTCTTTTCAGCAAATTCAACCATTTTTCTTAAAACGTAACCTAAGAATGCTCCTAAAAGACACCCAAACAAACATTCCCATAAAATAGTCAATAAAAACCACTCTTTCACGATTTCTCTCGCATTACCAGGGTAAAGAACAATGTTCAACGATAAGAAGATAAATGGAAATGCCATACCATCATTACAACCGGATTCGGCTGACAATAAATTACGTAAATGGCCCGGAACTCTTTCAGCGAATTTACCTTTACCAACAACTGCAGCAGCTAAAACAGGATCTGTAGCAGTTACACAAGCAGATACCAATAACGCATCTGGGAAGCTAAAATGAGGGATCAATGCCCAAATGAATAAACCTACTACAAGCCAACCTGCGGTCATAACTGGGAGTAAGAATATGGCAACAGACACCCAATGCTTCTTCATGTATTTCTTAGGTAATTCGACCGCCACAGCGACAATTTGAATACATAACACAAGACGACAGAATTCAAGAGTAATAAAATCGGAATTCCCCCAACTCACAGGGTCAACCCATTTTAAACAATGCGGTCCTAAGATCAAGCCCGCTATAGTAGCTACAGTAGCTTCACCTATATAAAGCCGTTCCTTAACGAAAAGAGACAACAAGGAAAAGATCGTAGAGAATATACCAACACAGGCATAAACAATATGAGGTTTTTCCAACTAAAAGTTAGTATCTAGTAAAGAAATGGGCCAGAACAGGTACCCAGAATGACTGCTTATGTCTGGAACAAGTAAAGTAAACGTGATACATTATAGTTTAACGCTTTAGAAGTCGTATTTGGGAGCCACCACTATGTTATGCCCATACTTCAATCAAAGATCAATATTGACCATTGCGTATTGGCAACATTGCGATTTCACTTAATTCAAGATTCCAGACCGTGTAACAACAACCAAATAGACGAGTTTCATTACACTAGTTATAGATGCATATACACGGCAAATGCAACCCGGTGGAGAAACAAAATCAACTTTTCTTGCTAATTCTTGGCAACAACCGATGGAAAAGAATAACAGTGGATAACATGGAAGTAGGACCTTGGACAGTCAGGGATGGAAGGAATTTCCATGCAAATTGATATCCTGAAACAAACCAGTCTGTCCATTGAACAAGAAAGCATTCACCAACATCTGTTGTGAACCTTTATAAGTTCCTACAACATTCCATGACAGATTCATGGGCCACCAAGGGAAGAACGAGGCAACGACAGCGCCATAAAAAAGCCAGACCTGTAACCGCTCAGCGGAGACATGCTAATACATACATCTAGTTGCGACCACACCATACTACTTATCGATCATGGAAAAGAAGATAAAGTTAAAAGATAGGAAATAGATTATGGTTAAGGATGCATAGAAGCGAGACTGCATCGCCATAGTAAATACTGTCATCTTGTCATCTTGGCCAGGATTTTCAACGTCTCGCTAGAAGTTAGTGACAGCCTCACGCTTATCTTAACCTATAGACAAATAAGGTTTGACAGTTGCCTTATTTCAAAGCTACAGACCAGTCTTTTCAAAGACGATGACTTGAACTGTTATGTTGTTCGGCTGTTAGCCTGTTAGGTTGCTATGCTGTTGTATTGGTCGGCTGTTCGGCTGTTAATTTAGTGCCACTACTGTGGTATCTGAAGTGGACTAGTCTAGACACGATGGGGAATCACGTTGTAGTTCACTTAGTTATCGTACTTAAGCATGTGTAGTTGTAGCAGAGATAAGTAAGATGGATATTGGAAATAAGGTTGTTACAGAGGTAGTAGCGATGTGGCAGTGGAGAGCACTGTATGACTGTGTCATTTCAAAAAGTACCATGTAGCCGTGCACTGTTTCCCATATCTTGCTCTGGCCGTTGGCTCACTATATCTCATCTCATCTCATCACGTAGACTCGGATCTAAAGTAATTTCATTGTAAGTTTGCTGAACGTGCTCGTAATTGCTAGGACTAGCGTGTTGATTAAACTAATTCGCCAATTGTAGTGTTTTGTGAACTTTTACTTCGTTTCTTGTGCTAACCGGTATTTGTTCTGGTGTTTACCATAAGTTTGTATCTTGTGCTACCATTGTTTGTACTTAAAGCGTGTCACTAGTTGTTGAATGAGTCAATTTGTTTAAGTATGTCACTCTTCTTACCTTCTTCACCGCCTACGTCGCAAGTGAGCCATTCCAGGTTTGAAGCTACTACTTCCAATATCTCCCATATGGCCAATGTCTTAAGCTGCTTAACTTCCATAAATGGCCAATGTTTAATGATAATTAAACCTCAAGGTATAACATTCTATACAATTTACAACCACATCATTAATATCTTGCTAATAGTGGACGCTTCCATGTTTCTGGTTTATAACATATTTACCGATGAAACAGATAAATCAAAGATTCAATTACAATTACAGGTGGACATAAATATCATAGCCAATTCGTTCAATTCCATCGATGATTCAAAAACTACATGTTTCTTAACGTATAATGGTCAAGGAGATCCATTAACTATCGAATTCGATAATAATTTACTAAGTGAAAAATTGGATTTCTTCACCTATATCAATGAATTATCATTGGAAAATGACCAATTAGCCATTGACAACGATGATTTGCATTTTGAAATGATTTTGCAATCGGATGTACTATTATTGTTACTACAAGATTTACAAAAGATCTCCACTAACGAAATATCTTTGGTCATATCAAACAAACCCAAGAAGAACGATATTAGAAACTTGCTCAGCACTACAAGTTCCATAAATAACAATTCGCTTGTTTTCATAAGTAAGGGAGAAATCGGATTCTCCAAATTGATTTACCCGAATCAAATTACAATACTTGAAAAATTGGTCATTTATGACCAACAGCATGAAGCCATTGTGGATTCTATTACTTCCTCCTATAACTTTTCCAATTTCATTAGAATATTGAAAGCAGTGAAGTTACTGAGCAAATGTAAACTAATTAAAGATTGGCAAGGAATATTATCGTTACAGTTCCTTTGTACCAATAATAACAATAGTTCCAGTTTCATTACGTTTAACATGCTAGAGGTGGTTACAGAAAATAGTGGTGAACAAGCTCAATTTCCCGATGACGATGATTTGTACAATTATGTTCGTGACTTTAATGAAGAAGAAGAAAGACAAACATCTAACCCTTCAGTTCCGTTATTCTTATGAGCCTTCAATAATACAAGGAACTATTATGTCAACTAATTACTAAAATGTCTAGCCCCATGCCGAGTATGCCAAGAGACGTAGAGAATGTCCTCCAAGAACCAACAAACAAGTCGTCTTCTACATCACCTTAATATCATACTTCCATTATATATATATCTAAATACTTAACATCCAGGTTTTTGCATAGCCATCCCTCTTGAATGTGGGTAGGTTTCCTTAAAGCCATACTTCAGGTACAACTTCCTTGCTTCACCATCTGCAAGCAAACTGATGTAACAGCCTGGAGGAAGTTTACGGTCTATAAAATCACTAATGGAGCTCATAATAGCTTTCCCCAAGCCATTTCCTTGGTATTCGGGCAATACACAGATATCTACAACTTGACAGAAACACCCTCCATCGCCAATTACTCTGCCCATACCAATAAACTCATTCCCACGCTTCACTGCGACCGCGTATAAATGGTTGGCCAACCCAATGACAGCGGCTTCTTTAGTCCTCAACGACATGCCACATTGTGCTCTCAACAGCAAGTACACGTCTATAGGAACAACTTCTTCTACGATTTGAATCATTTTTACAGTAGTAGCCTCCATTTCTCAAACTTGGGGCAAAAGGCTGCCTTAAGTACTGATTCTTACAAAGTACCGAGTCACTTTATCACTATTTTCAAATTGGACCAGGTACTACCAGAAACATGGAAATTGTCTTGGAAGATGGATGAATAGGGTAATTCAGGCAGTCAAATGGTTGTAGATGGTAATTTGCGCCATTTCAACCGGGTTGTTCAGTCTTCCATCTACAGTGTAGTCTACAGTAGAGAGAAGGCATGGGAAATATAGTAATAAAAATATGGAACTAAACAATGAAATGAAGACAATCAGTAGTGAATGTATTAATCTATACTATTATTCAATAATATGGGGTGCTTGGCAATAGAGGCAAGCATTGCTTTTAAAGAAACTTTGGCGGTATTTAATGGTATTTAAATCAACTTAGTAAACAGAAATATAGTTATCAATTCTATTCTTTTGATTTTGAGCAATACATTCAGCAATCCAGGTGATGTTCCTAATTTCTTGCTCTTTGGACCGCAACCATGCCCAAATAGTAGATAAGGTGAACTGTTGAGTAAACGCATCCTTACAATATTTCATTTCTAAGAGATAGAACCAATCTTCCAAGTTTTTCGAGCCAGATTGGTCGCTTGATTCGTTGAAGATATCTCTATACTCACCAACAGAGGCAATAATACCTTTCAATTGCTCTACATCATCGATTTGGGATAACTCGTGGTGATAAGCTGGGAATAATTCTCCAATACTTGGAAATAATGATAACTTATCATCCGATGATAATTCTGGATTATTAAGAGAATTCAAGGAAATATTGATCACTCTCTTGTCACCTTCGAATTTCAATAGTTTAGTCATAATAGTTCTATCAGGTTCATCAAATTCTTCATCAATAAATTGTAAAAATGATTCCAAGTAATTCTTGTACAATCTATTTCTAATGATTTCGATATTCAAATCATCCAAATCGTCCACTGTCAAGCAGTTTTTGAAAAAGGGTGCCAACGGAGTGTCGATTAACACAGTGGAATATAAACTTTCTATATCAGTAGCGATAGATAATGTTGGCAAGGTATCAAACCATCCTAAAGGATGACACTTGGCCAAAATTTCGCTTCTATCACGCTCATGTAATGTCCCAGTGATCATCAAAGAAACATTATCAATCATATAACCGTAGGTGATATAATCTAAGAATTTCGATAACTTACCAGAACTTTGCGTGGTCAAATATTGGAATTGCTGGTACAATTTCTTACTGAGATTGTCCTGGATAACACTAGTAGATAACGGGCCGTTGTAATTGGCCAAAAAGTTCCCATAATCAGTAGAACTCAATTGTAATTTCAAATCGTCAAGATTATCACACTGAGTTAAATTGACATATTGATTTCCCGTCAACAACCCCGATTTGTATCCTCGAGTAACTCCCTCAACAAACCCGTAATCAATATTAAAGAATAAACCTTCCATAGTGTCCAATTCTATGCTTTCTACGGTAGAAGTGGATTGTTTTCGTTGCTACAAAACCCCTGTTAATCAATTGATAGTAATTTCCATGGCAGTTGGCGGTGGTGGGTCACTATACAGGCAGTAACATAATCTTACTAGTGGGAAGATAGAGGTGAAGTAGGGAAGGATTGTAGTGGTGACGAGGTTGTATAGGGTAATATAAGGAGACGTATTCGTGAAGAATGGGTGTATTGGTGGAATTGCTAGCGAATAGTTGAGTATGGTGGAGCTTTGACTGAATTGTCTTTGGCACAATCAATGCATCCACTAATTCGGCGGAGTGTCTTGGAAAAAGGTAGAAACATTGCAAGTTGCAAAGAACAACGGAGGGTATCCGTTGCTATTATATATACCAATCTGGAGTCGGTATATGCTCTGTTCTGGCAAAGCAATTCGGTTTAAATTGTTACTTTAATGTGTATTTCAACTGTGTTTGTGCCACTGTCTTTAAAGTGGATAGAATGGAGAAAAATAAAGCAAAGTGAAGGAAAATTTGCTATTGCGTTGTTGGATCTCGTGTCAAGTTCGCTGTGTATTTGTATAGCCATGAATAGTTCATTTTTTAGAAGAAGCTGACTTAATACTTGTTGGTTGCAAAATCACCATGCTAGAGTCAATGGACTGTACATAATAGACCCGGCATATAGCATAAACAACATCCTAACCTCAAGAATATAAGATCCACGCCGCAACGTTATCTCATCCAAACAGAGAGAGTGCTGCAAACTGAAGAAGACCAAGACCAAGAAAGCAAGGTATGTTTGCTAAACCGTAGAGCCGTATTCGGCAAACCACTCCTTTCGTACATCTAGTCATATATTTTACGCAGATTCACTCCTACTCCAGTTATCACTTCAATGAACACCACTCAATTCTAACCATTGTCTGATACAACTCAACGAAGAACCAGTATTTGAAACTGCCCAAGACCATTTTGCAACGTATCCCAAGCATATAACCACTGGAACCATTCAATTATATATATACCCAGTTTCCAATTTCCTTTTGTTCTCATTCAATATCTTCATCCAGCTTATCGATTTGCAACCAAAGCAACATGCTGCCAGAAGATGAAAGCTTTACACCCAACCCATGACAGAATCGTGTTCTGCCATATCCAGTTCTACAAGAGCAATTGCACCCAATTTCCACTACTCTTACCATTTGGTAGCTATTTGGTACGGTTCTATTCTTCTTCATTTACTGGCAGTAGTATACTGACCTTCCATTGACTATTGTACTGTACAAGACTTTTCCACCAGAATACAACTGGTTCAAAGAAGGTAATCCATTGGGTGGTATTTGCATACATTGGAGATTAGGTGACCTTGGCTGATAGCTTGAGTTCATAGGTAGTTACTACAAGTGTTTATCCTCCTCTTTGTACTATGTCGAGCTTCTTACTCGAGTCTTTAAAGCAAGATTTGGCACCACCGCTACAGCAAGCGTTGTCAGACGATTCGTTGAGACACCAATGTGAACAGTATCTCGGACAATTGTTGATCAACGATGACTTGTTATCTACCGATACTTTCACCACCACTACCGAGAACCATAAAAAGACGCTTATAGAAGAGATTGCCGACTTGGATCATAGCCATCGTCAAGTAAACGACGAACTAGCCACCATTACCAATGCCAATCGAGATTTGATTATTGATATCAATCATGATCTACAAGATTTCCAGGAGAATTTCAATCATAATATCCCTAATCAAATAGATACTATCATTAAAGTATTGGATTCAAAGTTTGTCATTTCTATAAATGACAAACTATTACGAAATATCGAGGTGAACAACACCATTCTATCAAATATAGACCCTATACTTGATATTCTTGAATTACCAGCGTTATGTAAACTATGTATCTTACAAGGAAACTACCATGAAGCTTTAGAAATCTCTATTCTTGTCAAGTCGTTAATGATAAAGTTTCCTAAACTTATAATCTTTCAACAGATATCCAACCAAGTAGAGCTGGAGTTGAGATTAATGGTAAAGGGACTTATTAGACTCTTAAATACTGGTTTAAAACAAAATAACATGATTAAAATCTTTCAGATTTTGCTGAAACTAGATATTGGAAAATCGAAACAAATGTTAAAGACAATATATTTCCAAGGTAGATTTAAATTCGTCACTTTGGAAATAGCAGCATTAAAGCCTTTGATTAAATTCAACAAGTTGACTTATTTAAAACGGTTTATCGAGATCTATCGGGAATATATCTTCTCTTCAATATCAACATTTGCTATAATCTTCAAATATCAACAAGAGGACTATGATGAAGTATTAATAAATAATTATGTCACCAAGTTGGCAAACCTATTGATTGATGAACTATCGTTGTATTTACCTTTGCTACCCCAAGTAGAAGATTACGACGAGTCTCAGAAAGATGGGTTGGTTCTACAGATTATCTATCTTTGCAAATCTCTTGCAAAGTTCCATGCGAACTTTGAGATCGTCATCGTGAATAGCTTGCTCGAGCAGAGTCTAATTGTAGAGGATGAATGGATAAGAAATTTGAAGAAGGTCAAAAAGTTTAGAGAATAATGGGATTTTCCTCTAGTTCAATTGCAAGTAGATGACTGTACAACATTGGAGTGAAGGATCTAGCATTTTCCATTTGTATATTCCGTTTCCATATTATATAACTAATACAACCTGAAATAGTCTAAAAATTCGTTTGAACTATAATAACTTCTAGTGGATCCCTGCTTCACAGTTACTGTAATTTATTCAATCCAAACAAGAAACCAAGTTCTCTTTGACCCAATTTGGAAACAGACTTCATTCCCTTTTCGTCCAAGGCAGCTCCTACCAATTCTTTTTTCCTGTCTTGTAACTCCATTATTCTACTCTCCACAGTTCCTTCGATCAAGATTCTATGGACAAACACTTCCCGTTCTTGACCAATTCTATAAGCACGGTCCATAGCCTGTTCTTCAACATAGGGATTCCAAAACGGATCCATAATAACAACGTGCGAAGCACAGGTCAATGTTAACCCAACGCTACCGGCTCTCAAAGATAACAACAATAATTTGCAATCGGTCTGGTAAAAAGATTTAATTGTGGCATTCTTTTGATCAACGTTCATAGAACCGTCGTATCTCAAAAATCCAATTTCTTTCTGGTCCAAAACAAGCTTCATCAAGTCAAACAATGTAGTGAATTGTGAAAATACTATGATCTTTTCACCAGGATACTTTTCAAAGATGTTTCCAAGTAATTCAATACATTTTTCAATCTTCACTGACGCTGAGAAACCATTGTCTCGAGCCACTAATTGGTTAATTAATTTACTATTATCTGTCCGTTTTCCTCCACCATAGAAATTTCGACAGAAAACAAGGAAATCATCTATGGAGTGTCCTAGTTCATGAACTTGTTGATACAATTTATAGTTTATCAAATCAGAGGGTAAAACCTTTGTCTTACACTCAACACATTCAGCAATCTTGGTACCAGTGCTATCTTCATCTACCGTGTAACTTTCAAAAAAGGAGTCTATACAGCCTTGGCATATCAAATGACCACATTTAGACAATATCGAAACTGGGTCTTCAATAGATACCAATTCAAGGCATAAGGGACAAGTAAATGTACCTACTTCTTCTTCTTCTTCCTCTTTGAGAAGGTCATCAGTTACTCCTTCAATTAATAATGGTTTGACATCTGAATTTTGCACACCAGTCAAGTGTTGTACTCGCAGAATTACACTTGAATCTATGCTGTCAATCTTATGATACAAACGTACGTAATCATGCGGTTTGTATGTGTATGTACCCTTGTTGTCGTCGTCAGACTTCATTTCACCAATCTCCACCAAATATTGATGAATACATGCCTGTCTCAATCTTAATAATAATGTTAAAATACTGGAATTTTTTGCCTTTTTCTTGGATTGCATTAAAGATTTTGCCTTTACTTGAATACCAGATTCTAAAGACTTGTAAAACTTCTCTTCTTCTTCTTGCATTTTCACATAATCAGAAATTATATGCTTGTCAGGTAAAGTTAAAATAGGTTTACCATCTATCAAGGAAGTTTTGGAACGACGCAACAAGATGGCTTTCAAAATTGCTCTTAATTTTCTTACCCCATTATCTCGATCGTAGTTGTCATAATTTCCTGATTTGCTCTTCAAAGGCAAGGAAATGTCAGCTCTGAATTTGTATTCCTGATTATAAGGACGGATCGCAAGAAACCTGATAATTGGATATAGCTCATCAACATTATTTTGAATAGGTGTACCTGACAAACAAAATCTGTAAGTTCCACGTAGCGACGATACGGCACGACTAGCTATAGCAGCTTTGTTCTTTATATTTTGTGCTTCGTCTAAAATAATACGATAAAACCTCGCTTCTTTGGCAAAAAATGGTGAAGTATAACTCTTACCTCCCATACCCGGTCTAGGCACAAAGCTGGACAATATTTTATCTTTCTTTGCCCGATCCAAATCTTCTCGATAATGCCTTTTCCATTCAGAGGATAAAGTACCATATGATGTTAGCACTACATCGTACTTGCTTTGTTTGTTGAAGGTGGTGAGGTACTTCTTCTCTAATCCATGGTAGATACAGATTTGCAAGGCACAATCAGCTTTTAGTTTGCTTTCGATTTCAGCAGCCCATTGTCTTAACAATGAAACAGGAGCTATAATCAATGTAGTTTTGCAATCCTCGTCCGAAGAGACATTTGCCACCATTAACGCGATGGTCTGAATTGTTTTACCTAGACCCATATCATCTGCCAATATACCCCCCTTCGATTTAGAATCTTCCATCCTCTTCATCCAGGTCAACCCCATTCTTTGATGTTTCATCAAATTAATGGACATCTCTGGAGGAGTTAATTCCATACCTTCTTCTAAGTACTCATCTGATTTAATGTTATCCAACAAATTTTGTAGATCTTCATTATCTTGAGAGTAAACATTACTGGTGTAACCTTTCTGAACAGGGGGCAACTCTTGTCGAGGGGGCTCTGGAAATGGCGTTTGATCATAAACAATTGTATTGAAAGAGTTAGGTATTTTCAGTCTAAAGTGACGGATTGCAGACGAAGTCTGTTGCATTCCGTGATTCACACTATCCAATCGTTTATTGAATGCTCCAATGTTCAATTGTTTGTCTTTCACCAATAGGGTTGCTCTCGCCAAGTCTGCTCTATAATTGTTTATCTTCTCTTGTACTTTTTGTCTAGTTTCCTGGTCAACTCCTTGGGTAATAAACTGTTGAATGGTTTCTCCAGCTGTTTGTATTTTGTTCTTGATGTTAGCAGCAAGCTGTTCCAAATATAAAATGGATTTATTAGACTCTGCGATCACTTCCAGTACTTGTTTGTGTTCTTCCACATATTGATTTTGCCTCGATTCCAATTGGTTTATAATTAATTTGTTATTGGCAGTGTATGTACTATCACCTGAATGTAGTACTGGAGCAGGTTGGTTATAACCACCCAGTTCATGTTGTAGTTGGCCATTGGAAGAAAACCTGTCAAACGAACTTGGCTTGAAACACTTGCTTGCCACTTCTTTTGCATCTAGTATCATTAGTTCGTCATCCGAATCTGCCTGATCATCATTTTGTAGCTGAAATTGGTTGCTGGGAATATCAGATCGAGATACAGACACTGGATGAAGTGAGTTTGTTGGAGGAGTTATGTTATCTTCAAAAACATCAGAAAAATAAGGCTCATTTGTGAAGTCTTCACTTCCACGGGTTTGAAAGTAACTAGCGTCAGTGTCATCAACTCCACCATCGCCTTCACTATCGGAATCAATTGTAATAACTTCAATATGAGAGCTTTGTCCATTTACTTGATTCAGCGGTTTTTCAGCATAATTAGGAATAGGAGTATTTGATATAGACAGATTTGGAGGCTGTTGAGCTGGAGAAGCGGTGACACTACTATCGGCGTCCTCTCGTACAAATAACTCAGCATTTGCTTTAGGCAAAGTATCTAGTTTATAGTAATTGGGTCCTTGTTCAGTGCTTGTTTGGTTTAAGTTCGACGATAGAGAATCGCTGGAAAGGTTGATAACTGGATATAGATTCGAACTAACAGCCGAACCATCGTTATTAGCAAAGGGTTGCCGTCCTTGGCTCGATAGTTGCGCTAGCATCTCGGGAGAAAGCGGCGATTGACGTTTCGAATTGATATTGGAGTCAAACTGCTCTGAAATTGGAGGGGTGATGATGGAATGTTGTGAAGAAGGCGTCATACTGTCTCGAGTAGCGACATTTCTATTATTGGCCCATGTTGTGTTTAAACTATCTAGTCTCTCTAGACGTTGCCGCTTACCAGAAGAAGTCGGCTGAAACCCTTGGCTCTGCAAACCAACTTGTTCACCAGTACGCGAAGCATCTTCCACATCCTCATCCGACGAGAGATATACAATTCCAGCTTGTGTATCTACCATGGTGCTGCTGTTGTGGTAGTTGTAAATAGGTTCTATAGTGATTTCGCGCTATCTTATACTGTGCGCGCCGTAGCTGAGTAGGCAAGGAAAGGAAAGAATAAGACACAGATGGATGGTGCAGAGAAGTACAGGAAACGCAGGAAAGTAGAGGAACAGGTAGTTCTACATGTATAGTGATTGTGGTGCAAATTTTGGGCAATTTGGCCCATTTTGAACGGGATTCATGCTATGCTTATGAGACTTTTGTGGTATTTGAACTATAGTACATTTCTAGCTTGATGTGGCAAGCAAAGGTAGTAGGGGAACGGTGGGAGATATTAGGAGCATTGGAATTGCATGGGGAGGCATGGGATGGTTCCCCTGGTTGTGCCCCTACAAAAAGTCACCGCTTTCTTCCAAGATTTTATCTAAACAAATTTCCAATTCCGTCAATAACCGTTGGTTGTTTTCGTCAAACGACAAACCCCGTTGATAGTCAGCTCTTGCTAATTCGTAGTTCCCCAAGAAATAGTTGGCCACCCCTCTTCTCAAGAAGTTATCGGGTGTACACAACATCATTCCTATTAACATATCAGCATCGTTGAATGCCTTTAAATAATCCCCAGACTTAAGATAGGCGTCGGCTCTACTCATAAGAAAGAGTCCCAATTCTTGTAAAGTATATTGAAATGACTCAAATTTGTATCTTCTGGTAATCATTTCAATACCAATTGTAAACTGTTTGGCGGAATCGTCAAACTTCCCTACTTTGAAGTCTTGAACCCCACTCTCGTACAACTTCTTCACCATTTTCGAAGTGTCTTGATTGAAAGTTTGTGGTGTTGGTGCTGGTGGAATTTCAGATCCACAACCAATCACTTCAGATGTCAAGATATTCAATTGATCGATCTCTAATTTGAGCTGTGGCACCGCTTCCTCTACATCTTCTGGTACCAACAACTTCTTTGTCTTTGTATCGTAACTAATAGCAATACTCATGATTATCCACTGTCTTTGGTTGCAGTATAGATTCAAAGGTTGACCCAAGCTTCTCCAGTTTGTTGAAGTAACACAGTGTCGCTTTGAAATCTCGAGCAAATGGAAAAGTGCACGCACAGAAGAATCTTGACCGAGCAATTTGTCCAGCGCTACCATGAGCACTGAGGCATGGGTTTGTTAAAGGGAATGGTTGAAGAATCAAGCAAGATGTCAAGTAGGAGACAGTTTTTGAACACTGCTTTATATCAGTGTATTACTGGTGGTTGTTTATTGTTTTCCACTTTTTAGCGGTACTTTTCTTTGATTTCTCCTTAGTTAGTTACGTCATTAAATTGTGCTTGGTTTGTAAACGGATGAGAATTTTGCAGCCATTGATATATTTCAATCTATACTAAAATGGAGCTTATAGATGATCAAGTCTCTTACGTCAGTAACGGTGGATACGACAATGGTTTATTTGAAGCGATTGCAGTCAAAAATTTGTTGCGGTCGGTAGGTTCAGCTGAGTTATACAATGGAGGTAAGTGCAAAAAGAAGCAAACTGAAAGTAAATTACACGAGTGGACCAAGAAATCTTTCAAGTTCCTAGATACGTTATCTTTGAAAAGCAATGAGCTTTTCGAAGACATTTTCGAGCTGTCCAGTCCCACAAAACCAAAAGTGGTGCAACCTGGATCTTCGCCTTCGATAGTACTTGCTGATGATTATATTGAACCCAATGAAGAAGATTATTTTGATATAACTTCTTTCATAGGAGTATTTCCTTTGAAACCAGTAAACCCCGATGTTCTTACTATTTCTTGTAAGACATCGCCAGCGACATCCAAACGATTAAGAATATTCAACCCCATTTCAAGTTTTTTCAATAGCAGTCCATGGAAAAGTGAAAGCGCTCAATTGGAAAACGAAGTATTCTCCCCAAAATCCCATAGAGAATCATTTCGAGACTTCCCTACTATCGAATCGATTAAACAGGTCAATTTGAAATCTTTAAACAAAATCGACAGCCGCAATTCATTAAAGTCAACAGAATCAGAAAAGGTTAAAGCAAATTTGCAGCATTACTTCCATGGAATACAACTACAACCGCATAAACCAGCACCTATTAAGTTCAACACAATTTCCCAGAAAATCCACAAAACGGCAAAATCATGTTTGGCCACTTGTACGAATAGATTGAATTCACTACATGTACGATTCAACTCTCCGTTAGAAAATACAACTATACAACTAATCGATAACGATAGAGAGAGCGCCGATATCTTCACTAAATCATCGGAGATCCTGTTGATAGAAGAGTATGATCTCAATCGCTTATATGAATCAATTAACTCTCTAGAAATCGCAAAAGAAGATTACTAAAATTCTAGAAAGATTGAAATCGCTTGTGACAACAGCTTGAACTGTTGAATACCCAGATAGTAACAGAATCTGTTGTGAATCGAATCTAACAGCATAGAGTTGCCTATCAAATTATTTGCAGCCATTCGTTATCTTGAAAATTTACAATATGGAGGTCTGAGTCAAGTCCAGTGAGTCATGTACTTAACTCGTTTAAATAGTGGAATTGCCTATAACCTTGACCATTAGAGCTCTACCCACAATGTTTGACATAGACAGTGTCGTTAGACCAAACATTCGAAGTCTTGAGCCGTATCGTTGTGCTAGAGACGATTTCAAAGAAGGAATCTTACTTGATGCCAATGAGAATACGCATGGTTCTGCTCTCTCCAAGATTACAGATGAAGAGAAGAGCTTACAGTTGAACAGATATCCTGATCCTCATCAGATGGATTTGAAGGAGCAGATTGTTCAGTATCGTAATAGTCATTTGAATAAGCATGCTACTACTGGTGCTTTGACAGCTGAGAATTTATGTCTTGGAGTTGGTTCCGATGAAAGTATAGATATGTTAATCAGATGTGTCTGTGTTCCTGGTAAGGATAAGATGATCGTTTGTCCACCTACCTACGGTATGTATGGGATTTGTGCTACAGTCAATGATATTGCAATTGAAAAAGTTCCTTTACTTGTTCCAAATTTCCAAATTGATATTGATGCGATTGTAGCAAAGGCTACCGCTCCGGAATCTAGTTGTAAGTTGCTTTATTTAACCTCTCCAGGTAATCCTACCGGAAAGTTAATCGAAGTTGCCAGTATCATTACTCTTTTGAAAAAATTATCTACTAGCTGGAATGGGTTAGTGGTGGTCGATGAAGCTTACATTGACTTTACCCTTGCTAGTGAGTCGATGTGTACTTTAGTTAACGAATACCCAAACTTGGTAGTAATGCAAACCTTATCTAAGTCATTTGGATTGGCAGGTATTAGATTGGGAGTTTGTTATTCCGCAACCAAACTATCTCAGTATTTAAATGCCATGAAGTATCCCTACAGTATTTCCTCCCTTACGTCTGATGTGGCCATTAGAGCTACTAATGATGGAGGGTTGAGTGCCATGAATGGCTATGTTGAATCCATCGTTGCCCAAAGAGAAATCCTATTGAAGGAACTACAAAAAATACCTGGTGTTGGTAGAAACATTGGAGGTTTAGACGCAAATTTCATCTTGATAGAGATCTTGGACAAACAGGGAAACCCATCCAACGAGTTGGCCCGCCAATTGTATACCAATTTAGCCACCAAAAATGATGTTGTGGTTAGATTTAGAGGCACTGAATTGAATTGTACTGGAGGTGTGAGAATATCCATTGGTACTGAGGCAGAAAATACCACCCTTATCCAAATGTTCCGTAAGTGCTTAGAGGAATTATACGCATCTACCTAACCATATCCATTACTTGGTCCATAAGCTGTTAAATTGGCTTGGTTGGCTCTACTTTATGCTCCATAGACCTATTTATTTACTTCAACTTGAATAGAAATGAATAGAAATGAAGAGAAAGTCGATGTTTTTCCATCGGTTTTCTTCAAAATTTCTTCAAAATTTACCCATATCTTCTACGCACCACTTTGTATCCCATCCGTAGTCCAAACTGCCAATTATGGCACTGTTGCATTACTTTGAGCTCAATGAAAGTAAAAGTGCAAATTGCAAAATCATTCGTGTGACAGCAAAAATTTCTATAGTGAAAAATTGGAGATTTTGTGTAACCAAAAATTTTCACTTTTACAACCAACGATAAAACTACAAGGTTTCATAGTAGTAAAGTACAGTAGCAGTAGTCTAGAACAGAGGAACAAGTATGGCACCAAAGCAGAATTTCGTTGGGCTTGTGGTATCGCAAGGAAAGATGGCCAAGACTGTGAAAGTTCGGGTCCAGAGTAAGACATACGATCAAAAGATTCATAAGGAGATTTTGAAGAGAAAGGACTATTTGGTTCACGACGAAGGGAATTTGTGTAAGGAAGGGGATATCGTTAGAATCCAGCAGATTCCTAAGATTAGTGCTAGGAAATATTTTGCCATTGCTGAAATCAAGGTAAATATGGGGCAACAGTTTGCTGAATATGAAGAATTAGCAAGAAACAAGGTACAGCAAGAGGAAGAGCAAAAGTTACAAGACTTCATTAAACAGAGAGAGAGTTTCAACAGCATTGTGACCCAGATCGAAGATTTACGTAAGTTAGATCAGATTGCTAGTAATATTCAAACAAGTACCGACGACGATAGAGCAAACTTGGTACAGCAAATCAACGACATTAAAGTAAAATATAGTATTGAATCGTGGCCATCCACCAAGGAGATTTTGCCGTTACAAATCAATCAGCAACAGCAAGAATTGACGGAAATCGAGTCGAGAAGAGCCAATATTTCCACCATATTGGACCAACTTATGAAGGAGGAATTTAACCAACAAAGAAACGAAATATTGTCCAAAGTTTCCACCCAACCAATAGACCAATTGAAAAAACATACCATAAAGAACTTATTAAGGAAGTATGTTATGAACCCAACTAATGAGTGTCCAATTGCATACTAATCTCACCACGGATCTTCCGCAACATCCCTCTACATATCTCATCTTCAGCCTATGCTGCCAACATAGTGTGGATCATTCTCGTCTTTCAGGACCTGTAAATATATTCCACGCCAAACATAACTAATGGTTACTCCCGACATCTGTATATAGCTATAGATTCATATTTATAATGCAAACCGTACGTACTACTTCCAGCATCACTCTGGCTGCTTTTCCTTGTTATAAACCCCAGTATTGTCAGTAATTTCTTAAATATCGTTTATGGCACTAGGTCTCGCCAAATGCTACAACGAACGGTAGTAAATCCAGCCAAGAAATAGCCGGCCGGCCGATCCTGTATGACGGTCTGGCACATGTACCGAAGGTTTTAGGCCCGGCTAAAACATAAAGCAAAAGAATCATTGCTTCTTCTAAACTAAGCTCATAACTATGAATAATGTCTTCTAGTAACATACGAAAACGGATCAAGAAGCTCTCGCGATCGATAACTGAAGACGGAACTCATCAATCATTTGTTGGTGAGGTTTTGGTGGAGAATATCATCAAGTATGAGCAGAAGTTGTTGCCGCTCTTGCAGGACAGTTATGGTACTATTGATTCTATTTCGGTGGTACCAGGATCGGTGGTTGGGTTGAAGCATACGTTGGATGTTCCTATCCTCAGTATTACCAATTTATCGGTTCATCCTGGTGACCATTCATTTTTGCTTTGGTATATCATTTCTAGTTACTTCCCGTTGATATCCGCCTGTTTGGGACCTTTGGCTAATATGATTTCTATTATAGCGTTAATTCAACATTGGAGATTTGAAATCGATACTCGTACCGAAGTGCCGGATCTACCTCCTGTAGTTGTGTTGAATTCGATATCGTTAGCCTTGGGTCTTTTGGGTAACATGTCGTTGTTAATTAACTTCTCAGGAAGCATTAAGTATATGGTAGCACAATCAGTATCGATATTTTGCTGGGCGGTTGCTACGGTGCTATTGGTGGTGGGTATAGTGTTGACCAATTATCAATTTCAAGGAGAAAACCCCAAATATGAACGATCTGAAGGGTTTTGGATGGCAGTATTTACAGCGTTTGACTATTTATGTTGTTCTATACTTTTAACCATCAATCTTATTGGTTGCTTAATGAAGAAATACCCACCCACATTCAATTTGGATTCCAAACAAAGGACTTTGATGGTGTATACCGTGACCTTTGGTATTTGGTGTGTTATCGGGACAGTAATAATGGAACATATGATCGATGATTTAACTTATGGGTCTTCGTTATACTATTGTATCGTATCATTTTTAACCATTGGGTTAGGTGATATTTTACCTAAATCTACAGGGGCTAGAATTGTTGTTTTGTTCCTATCATTAGGTGGGGTATTAAATATGGGTTTATTAGTTGCTATGATTAGACAAGTAGTGTTATCAGCTTCTGGCCCAACCATTTTTTGGCACCAAATTGAAAAGGGAAGAGTTGAAGAGTTAAATAAGCTTGCTGAAACACACGCACAGCTAACTTCTGAAGAATCCTTTCATAAAATGAGAGTTATTAGGAAAAGAGCCAATTATAAACAGTTAAATGTAAGTTTGGCACTGACTCTTTGCATCTTTTGCTTGTATTGGTTAATCGGAGCTGCGGTATTTCATTACCTGGAGAAATGGACATACTTCGAATCAGCCTATTTTTGTTTCTTATGTTTGCTTACCATTGGTTATGGGGATTTCAGTCCAGTTACGCCTTTTGGAAGAGTTTTCTTTGTTAGTTGGGCCATTTCAGCTATCCCATTAATGACTATCCTTATTTCTAACGTTGGAGATAAATTGTTTGAATTTGCAGACCAATTTTCTGAATTATTCAATAAGTTTTTGTTTCGTAAACAGTTTGAAGAAATCGAGGCTCGGAAAACGCAAATGGAACATCACCAGCACCGTGATAGCGTCGAAGATTCTGTATCTGACGAAGAAGCCGAAGAGGATTTGCAAATAGAAGAAGGGTTTCAAACTAAACCTGGGATTACCAACGAGACCCCACAAAATAAAGCTATTAGATCATCTCTGAGTCTGTTAAGATTTGACACCGATCACAGTTTGCAAAGTAAGGTGGATAAGAGTCATGAACTAGCAATGGATTTATTTTTTAAATCAGGTACTAGTATTGATGAGGAGGAGTGGAAAATGATACGAGAAAATACAACTAGACGGTTAACTTATCAAAAACATACTTATAGTAATATGTTGACGTTTCTAGAAAAATTGAAACCGTTAATTCTCGATACAATCGAATCACCAGGAAAGAAATATGATCACAGTGATTGGTCTTCGCTACTAGATTACATTGAATGCGATGGAATAAAAGAAGATTTAATACTGAACGATAATGATACCAAGTCGGACAACCCTAATAGCTACCGAACCAATTTGTTTTGGTTAAGTGATAATTCTCCGTTAAGATTGCCATTGAAAGAGCCGAATTATTTGGTAATGAAGATTTTCTTCAAGATAGAGGCGGATTTGAAGGACTTGCTTGATCTAGAAATCCGGGACGCAAAGAGGTTACGACAATATTATGAACAAATTAAGAGGATTAGAGAGTACTCGAAGCAGCTGCTGGATGACGAATCCCTAGATGACGACGAGTCTGTGAACTCGGCTGACCTACAATCAAGAGATGAAGCGTTGAGTATATCCAATTCCAGACGAGGTACATTTGATTCATACTCCCAAGCATCTACGAAACTGACCTTGTCTCAAAAGAATCCCCAACAACCCCAAACTAAACCCGAACTACCAACAACTGATACCCCAGACTTTAGCCAACCACCACCAAGAATAATCAAATTTGCTGATGATAACCATTCGCTAAGTGACTTGACCTACACCAAACCCAACCGAAAATAGCACTGTGATGTCAAACTTTCAAATTGTACAATACGATTAATAGAAGATTAATAACTAATGTAAGATATAACAATAATTAATACCTAATTTAAGACATAACAATAACACTTTCCAGCACTGGTTGCTTCGTCAATGTAGTTTAGTTGTATGGAACACTTATCTGTATGTCGCAGTACGCGACAACTTCTGTCATCTCTTGCGACATCTGTCTCACCCAGAAAAACATCACTGATAAGATTAGCAGCTACTCCATCAGTTTCTTCTTCCGTTATCACGATACACCAGTAGCAGCGTTGGTTGCGGTAGTACAATTTGATATGAGTGTCGATAAGTATGACCCAGTGATCTTGAGGATTAGCAACAAGTTTCAGGTACGGCTCTCTAGTCTTCGCTATTTGACGTTTACCATTGTAGGTATCGCGTTGCTTTGGCCATGGAACTGTTTCTTATCAGCTTCCGCCTATTATGGCGAGCGTTTCAATGGTTCTCCGGCATTGGTGAAGGTATACTCCTCCACCATGATGTCAGTTTCCACCGTTGCTTCAACCATCTATAACTATTACTTATCGCAATCGCAAACTGGCGTTAAGTACAACTTTAGGGTAAATTTGGGGTTGGGAATCACTATAGTGGTATTCATTATTATGGCGTTTTCATGTGTTTCTGACTTTTTCATCAAAATGGCCGATACCACCTTCTTTACCTTGCTTATGTTCATGGTGCTTACTTCCGCCATGGCTACATGTTTGGCACAAAATGGAACTATGGCCACTGTAAACGTGTTGGGAGGAATATATGCGAATGCTGTTATGGTTGGACAAGCGGTGGCAGGAGTTTTACCTGCCATGGCATTGATTATTTCCATTTTGTTGGTTGGCGACAAGAAACTTGACCAAGATCAACATGTAGAGAAAAACTACGGTGTTTTTGTATATTACATTACTGCCAGTTTGATTTCGATCGTTTCGGTGCTACTTTTAATTACCACCAATAAATTTAAGGAGAAATCTGCCTATTCCTCTTTGACCCAACTAGTTGATGGAAGCAATGAACTCGAAAACAATGTGGGAATTTCTACTGAAGAACATGAGTTACAAGAATTAGAACCATTCCAAACCAAACATGTTCCATTTGGTTTATTGTGGAATAAATTGAAGTTAATTGTGCTGTCTATTTTCTTGACCTTTTCCATTACTTTAATTTTCCCAGTATTTGCATCGGTTGTACAATCCAATAATGAATCATCCGGGAAGTGGTATTATCAGAAAAGTATCTTTATTCCTTTTATTTATTTGATTTGGAATTTAGGAGACTTGTTGGGGAGAGTACTTTGTGGGATTCCACGCTGTAGAATGTTAATTGACAAACCTAACAAGTTAATTAGCTATTCGCTAGCCAGATTGGTATTCATTCCATTGTTTCTAACTTGTAATTTGCATTCCGCAAATGGCCAGTCCAGTGCATGGATTAAATCGGATTTATGGTACATACTTTTGCAGTTGTTATTCGGTATATCCAATGGACAACTTTGTACCTCGTGTTTCATGATAGTGCGAGACTATTGTGATACTGACGACGAAAAGGAGGCTGCTGGGGGATTTACCACGGTATTTCTCAGCGTAGGATTAGCCGTGGGTGCTATCTTCAGTTATTTGCTAGTGTGGTTCATCAATTAGCAACATTGCTCCTCCAAAACCTAATTCTGTTAACTCAAGAATCAATTTAATAGAAGAGGCAGAAGTAGTTGATTTACTTCTACACTCAAACCAATGAAAATATGCATTCAATATAAGTTCGATCCAAAGCAGCCATTTTGGCTAATTTTCGACAATTTCAAAAGCCAAATGCAACCTAAACCTTCTCTCTCATCTGTAGCTCCCTCCACAAGCTAGATATCTATCTTCTGTAGTACTAAACCTTCAATACAAGTTTAGCCATATACAAAACAGAACCTGTCACTACGAGCGGTCAGCGCGCAGTGCAAGCCGCCTAAATTCCAGAATGAAATCAGTCTTCAATATATTTGGTTTCTTCTCTGTGAAATGTCTTTTTGGGATAAGAACGGTGGTACGATTAAGTCTGCGGGACTTGCTACGGTTAAGGGGATCGGAGCTGGTGGTAAAGCGTTGGGTAAAGCCGGTTATGGTGCTTACAAGAAGAATGATGCGAAAAGGAAGGGGATCGCATATGAGCCAGAGGTAGAAGATGCTACAGTAGACCCACAGTCTGCTACGGGTCAAGCAACTGGTGTTCCAGCACCATCGCCAGCTAGAACTATTGCTGGTAGCGACCAATTGAAGAGTTTACCTGCTCCTCCAAAGCGAGTAGCACCAATACTTTCTGTTGGAGAAGGCACTGCGGCCCACTATCAACCACCGCAACCTCAACCTCAGTCAATGCAACAGCCAGTACAACAGCCATTGCAACAGCAGTATGATCAGCAATATCAACAGCAGCAATACCAGCAACCTCCACCGCAATACCAGCAGCCTGTACAACCAAACCAACAGGCGATGCAACCACAATATCAGCAACCTCAATATCAGCAACCTGCTCAAGAACCGCAATATCAACAGCCTGCTCAACAACCAGTTCAACAGCCAGTGCAATCCGTTCAACAACCGCAATATCAGCAACCTGTTCAGCAACCGCAATACCAGCAACCTATTCAACAAGAATTGCAACAACCGCAATATCAACAGGCTGCTCAACAGCCAGTTCAACAACCAGTGCAATCCGTTCAACAGCCACAATATCAGCAACCTATTCAACAAGAATTGCAACAACCGCAATATCAACAACCAGTGCAACCAGCACAGCCAGTTCAGCAAATACAACAACCAGTTCAACAACCGCAATATCAACAACCACAATTTCAGCAACCGCAATATCAGCAACCGCAATATCAGCAACCTGCTCAAGAACCGCAATATCAACAACCAGTTCAACAACCAGTTCAACAACAGCAGCAATATCAACAACCTGTCCAACAACAGCAGCAACCTGACCAACAGCAGCAGCAATATCAACAACCAATTCCACAACAGGCTCAACTCAATCAACAGGTACCAGTCCAACAAGCGGTTCAATCGACTGTTCAACAGCCGCAGGAACTGCTTGTACCACAGCAACTGTTTCAGCAGCAATTAGAGCAGCAGTTGCAACAGCAACAACAATCAGGTTTGCAGTCTCAGGTATTGCAAGTTCCAATTGCTGCACCACAACAAAATGGGACGCCAGTGTCTAATGTTTTGCAGCCATCTTCAAATCAGGGAGTTCCCGTTGCACTTCCACCGCGTAACTCTGTCTCTTCTGAAGTCAGAGCAGTTCCGCCACCCCCAGCTCGAACAAGTATAAGCGTAGCTAGTCCCAATGCCGTTATCCAGCAACAAATAGAGGTAACCCCACCAAGTAGACCGGTTCCGAACCCTACCAGTCCGGTTATTAACAACCTTGCACCACAGATTAAAAAACAACTTCCAGACCCAACTTCATTTGTCCCACCTCCAAGGCATAGGGATGCGGTAGCAGCAAGTCAACTACCAAAGAAATCCAGCATTTCAACCAAAAGGACTCAGTCAGTTTCTAGTACTCCTGCGCAATCCAGTGCAATTAGAACTGCTCCATTAGACCATTCAGCTCCTCCACCTTACGAAGCTACCCCTGAACAATCTACCAATAGCGAAAGTATTTCTACTACGGCTGCAAGAAACCCTCCTCCAAAACCTAATAAACCTGCTAAACCCCCTAAAATTGTTCCGCAAAATATGAATACTCGGAAAGAGAGCCCTCTGAATTTTGAAGTAGCTTCGCCTACACCCACTCCAATAACCAGAAAGGACACCTGGGAAAGAGAACTTCCACCTCCTAAGCCAACACGCCCAATTGCTCAAGAGCCAATAACATTGTTAGCTCAACCACATGATTCATCAGAATTGGACATAGTTAAGAAGAAAGCACCACCTAAACCAATTAAAAAGGTTCCCACTATTACTAGTAATGCTAATGTACCCCGAGCTCCTAATTCTACAAATATTGTCGGAAGTGGCCGTATTGTACCAAATTTTGCAAACGAAATAGCTTCGTTAGTTTCAAGAGATTCTAATGTTTCAGAAATAGAACATCAACAAACTCAACCTGTCATTAAAAGTAACAATTCAAGTTCAAATGGAGCCACAATTGAATCTAAAATTGCTAACTTAAAAGTTGGTTCTCGGCCACTGCTTGCTAATGATCTGAATGGAGAGATTCCACCGAATGCAAAAATAGTTTCAAAACCAGCGATTAGAGCCAAGCCGGTGATTGGAGCCAAACCAGGTATGCCAGCTAAACCTAGTATTGCGTTACTAGATGCAAAAACTACAACACCTCCTCCACCTCCACCATCTAGAGTCAAAAGTGCCTCACCTGCTCCTCTCAGTTCACACGATTTAGCAGAACCTAGATTGAGTTCACCTGGTCCCCCTGTACCCCAGCCTAGAAATTACAGTCGTATGAAAGCTCCATTGCCAACACCAGTACCACAGGGGCCACCTCAATTTAATATGGAACTTGAAAGCGGATGGTTTTCTAATCTTCATAATCCAACATACCCTAAAGACTTTGAAGGATTGAATTCTTCTTCCAGTTATCTGTCTTCCTCAAGTGGAAACATAAGCACTCATACAAGACAACTTAATCTTAGATTGAAGGATTTAGCAATAATTAGATACAAATTTACATGGAAGAACGACGATTATAAAACTGTCAAAGTTGAAATTGCTGAATACATTCCATCTCCAATTACAAGCAAACTTGTGTCCAAATCAGATCTTATTGGTTTCCACAATACATTTGGTGAACATGTTGCATCTTGGAGTGAGCACAACATAGGGAAACAAGTATTACGGGGTGAATGCTGGGATTTGGCCCATGAAGCATTAGAAAAAGGTTGTGGAAAACATGCATTGGTGTCAACTTACACCCACCATGGATATCCTATTCTTGATATTACGGCTGAACGTGGAGTAATATCCACCAAGAATGGGCCCAACGACGAAATCAGGAGAGGTGATATTTTACAATTCTACAAATGTTCATTCTACGATGCCACCACTAGAGAACACCAAACTGTGGGAGACCCAGACCATACATCGGTGGTTGTGGAAAACCAAGATGGCAAACTTATAGTACTCGAACAAAATGTCAATGGCGTGAAAACTGTAATGAGAGGACAATACAAATTAAAGAATTTACAGCTGGGTAGTGTTTGTGTTTATAGACCCACTCCAATTGAGTGGGCAGGTACCCTATGATTATTCCTCGCCAATTTACCTCCTAGTATAGATTTTATATGGCTGTTCAAATCTCAGAAAAACACTTATATAGAAAACCATAGCAAATTTCTGTAAATAAAACTCACCCAGCTTTTTCCTCAAGTGGCCAGTATGGAGACAGAACCAGTATCAGATCCACATGGATTGAGTTTATACCGAGAAACCGCCGATTTCGTGGTGGAGAATGGATTCTCCTACGCTAAAGTTCAAGCTCATCGCGTTTCTCATCCTCATCTCAAGCTTACAACTCAAGATGATAAGGAAATTGGCGATAAAATTAGTCAATATTACAATGTAGATGCTATAGTTGAGTTCTTGCAACAGCAACAGGATGGTGTGCCCAAGTTCAAGCGGATTACACTTCAATTTCCCGACTCTTTGATCTGTGACTCTGCAACAGTCGTTCATCAACTACAAGAAAGATTACACATTCAAGCAAAGCAAGCAGAGGCTGGCGATTCCTGCTCTACTACTTCGTGTGGTTCTACTACATGTACTACATCATGCGGTTCCAGTGCCAATTCTAGTGGAATCGTCTCTGGTAAGTCTGATTCCATAGAGCAAAAGATATGGATATTGGCAGATACTTCATATTCTTCTTGCTGTATCGACGAGGTAGCAGCTGAGCACGTTAACAGTGATGTGGTGATCCATTTCGGAGACGCCTGTCTTAATCCTGTTGACAAATTACCAGCTGCTTATGTGTTGGGAAGACCTAATCTAAATAAAGCTGATATCGTTGACAAATTCACTTCAAAATACAACAAAGGCGACAAAATCTTGCTTATGGCAGATGCACCAAACACATACATATTGAATGAGCTCTACAACGAGTTAAGTCCAAATTACGACTTAGCTTATGCCGATTTGTACCTTGATCCAAGTTCAAATGCAACCATTTTAGGTTATACTCCCAATACAGCTGAAAATAGTATACACATTCTTAATAGATCTTTACTTCACTTGTCCATTGCTACAACTGACGTCGATTCGGAGCTCTCGCAGTACGAATTATTCCACATTGGAATACCAGAAACTCCAAGATTGTTGCAACTAACTACAAGATTCGCTGGAGTTACGCTTTACGATGCTGATAGCCAATGTTTGAATGAAGGTCCATACCCCAGTTTGATGCGTCGTTATCGTTACATGCAAGTTGCTAGAACTTCAGGAACCATTGGATTATTAGTAAATACATTATCATTGACAAATACAAAGAAACTAATGCACAAGATCATTGAGAAGATAAGAGAGTCGGGAAAGAAACACTATTTGTTTGTTGTTGGTAAACCTAACGTGGCCAAGTTAGCAAATTTCGAAAATATTGATATGTGGTGTGTGCTTGGTTGTGACCATCAAGGAATTATTGTGGATCAATATAATGAATATTTCAAGCCGGTTATTACTCCATACGAGCTTTTGCTCGCATTTAGCAACGAATTATCCTGGACTGGGAAATGGGTCACCGATTTCAATCAAGTTTTGAATGAAGTAGGTGAATCAGAGGCAAAAGAGGACACTGACCAACAAGATGCTTCCTCCGATGAAGAGCCAGAATTCGATCCTGTCACTGGAACGTACATAAGTACTTCCAGGCCACTCCGTAAGATAAATCATTTACAAATCTCAACAGAGGAATCCCAGAGCGAAGCCGAGGAATCTACAGAAAATGCAATTGTCAAGAAGTTCTCCTCGTCTGTTGCCATCAGAAATACCGTTTCCACCTCAGCATCCCACTTACAAACTAGACACTGGACAGGGTTAGGAAGTGACTACACAAATGATCCTGCCGAAGAGCAGGGTGCTCTTGTAGAAGAAGGTACCGCTGGTATAGCGAGAGGCTACGACTTTGATGTTACAAATCAACAAAATTGATCTTACTACTGTAATGTATATGTAAATAGCTACATTGATGTTTCATCTTCACCAACTACTTGATAATTGAAGACTTTGTCGCAGCACGAGGCGACATTGTTCTACAATTGCAAAATCTGTAGCTTTCAAGCATATGATTTTCTTTATGGAAGCATCATAAGCGATTGTTCTTTCTCCGTAGCCACCTAGAAACATGATAAGCATAGACCAGATAGTTTCTGTCGCAAATTTCGTGATTTGGCCGTTGGAAATTACTTTGCTCGCTATAATGTATGTATCTAGTTGCAAAAAGCCAGTAGGAAGTAGGCTCTAGTTACTAACTTAGACCAGTTACGGCAAATATACTGAAGGATTGGAGGAGATTTTGCTAATTTTACTATGTTCTGTTATTTCCATGATATTGCTGTTTTTCTATTTTAATTTGTGGTACATTTCCTCCAGATTGGGGCCATGGGATAGCTATGCCAAAGGTGATATTGCAGTAGTCACAGGAGGATCTCTAGGGCTAGGAAGTGAAATTGTTAAGCTATTGCTTGCAAAAGATGTAGAAGTAATCATTCTTGATATTGTAGAACCAACCTTCAAAGGTGCCAGATATTACCATTGTGATTTATCTAGTCAATCGCAGTTGGAATCGACTTTGAATGGAATAATACAAGAGTTGAATAGCCAAAGTCGTCATATTACCTTGTTGATCAATAATGCTGGGGTTCGTCAAAATGAATCCTTGCTCAATATTTCAGATCGTAAAATTGATCAGATCTTTCAAGTTAACACCTTTTCACAAATATGGTCGGTACGAACTATATTGAAAAACCATTTAATTAAAGCACCAACCAAGCGATTGTATATCGTGACAGTGTCTTCTATTTTAGGTGTTCTAGCTCCTAAGAATTTGTCTATTTACTCGGCATCCAAAGCAGCTGTAATTCAAATTCATCAATCGTTGTGTCAAGAGATTGAACTGAACTCAATTAGATTACTCTTGGTTACGCCTGGCCAATTGTCTACAAGGATGTTTAACGATGTGGCTCCTTCAATGGAATTTTTAGCACCAGTTGTTGATCAAGTAGAGTTGGCAAAGAAGATTGTTGGCAGGATAGATAGAGGAACGATTGGGGTTTTAAGTGAGCCATTCTATACCAATTTCTTTCCAATAATTAATAGTTTGCCAATCAGTTTACAACACTTTTGTCGGTGGTTCTCTGGCATGGATGAAAAGATAATAGATGGAGATTCCCATTGAATAGAAAACCAGTGTAGATCACAAAGTCTGTTTAAATGAAATTGGTTAGATATCAAATCAAAGTTTAATTAACTGAGTCGTCCACAGCAATGAGATTACCGTATCATGGCATAGGACCATGAACAACGCATAGGACTTATAGTATCAAGTATATATATTATGACAGTATACACATAAATAGAATTATTGGTGTTTTTTAGAGAACTTTTCTAATTCCACTTTCAACAACTCAACTAGAGCCTCCAGATTAATATAACCAGTTATATCAAAGAATTTATTGAATGGTAAACTGGCACTGATAGTCTGGTTATCTTTGGATAACTTGACAAGGTATATTGGATCATATCCTTGAGTATGGCATGCAACGGTTAATTTCTCCAGTTTATTGTTATAACCGACGTATTTCACGTTCTTCAAGTCCGACTTGTTGGTTAAGATATAAAGCACGGAGCTTATGATGAAATATACAACAATGGCGAAGAGGGTCCAGTTATATGATTCTTTAAAGGTGAATTTTTTATCCATGTAGAATAATCCTCCGGCAATGGCTACGGTGACCAATCCTAATGCCAATTTTGTATCTACAAGAGCAAAAGATTCGTCATATCCTAATTGTTGGAATGCGCCAGCCAATTCGTTATCACTGGCAGTACGCAAATCAGTAATAGAGCTATAGTTAGTAAGGGTCTAGCAACACAGTCAGTGCAAGTGGATTGTGGCAAGCTGTGAAAATCCTCAGGTACTTTTGTACAACTCGTGCAACCATGTTTAATGAATCATAGGATTCATAGAATTAGAAGTCTTGAACCACAATGGTGTGGATGGACACCAATTGGTGAATATTAACAGAATCGAGCCAAAATTTGACAGAAGCCATCGTAAGCGCTGGTTCGTCTTTCACGTGTCGTTAGATACATACTTTAAATTAGTCTTCTTCAATTCCACCATCTTGACTACTACTTGGTACTACTACCAAAGCTGATGCGTGGTTGTTAAACTGGTTGGAACATGAGACATATAGTGCGACATTTAGACGACATTTTATTCACCAATTCCAGGTGTCTATGTCATTTTCTATGACATTAGACAATTGTTGCGTCCCAGACATTTCTTCATTAGACAATTGTTTGCTCTATTTATATGACATTAATGCCGACACTATTCCTGACATTCGCCAGACATTTATTACCCTTGTGTCTGCTTCATCCATCTACACCTTGTTTATATGCAGGTCAGACACCATCTGGCACAAAAAGTGTTGCAAGATAAACCTAAACAATAAGCTTCATTTCCAGGTGTACCCAACAGGAACTTTGTTGAAGGTATAGCGGGAATCTGATACTCGATTCTACTCCGCCTAGTGTCGGGCTATATATACGTTTTTTTCTGGGAGTTTACACCCAGCATGAGAATAGATGCAATCAGGTATCCTTAAACAACACAAGCTTGCACCATCTGGCAAGAGTCATGGATTGGATTGGCAGCCAGCGGATAATGGCGTTGTGGTGCAACTGCAAGCGACCAGTGCGATGGTAGTGAAGGTTGATGGAAAGCTGCGCGGGAGCTTTTCTCTGGCTGGCAAGACGGTGGTTAATCACATCAATGTTCAGAGTGACAATGGCAAACAAGGGAAACGAGTTACTTCGTCGCGGAAAAACCAAATCAGCATTAACCATTTGCTTGATTTCCAAGCTTACACCCCGGAGTCGTCCAAGGAGAAGCCCAAACGGTCGCATCATCGTAGTAGACAACACCATTCACCGGAAAAGGTGCATCTACATGGACTTGAGTATATCAACGTCAATTATAAGTTTATTGTTATGAATAATGCTAATTTGAACCCCCAATTGATCGACCCCAACATCCCTGTCAACATTAATGAGGTTATTCGGGTGGTTGCACCAATTGGTGACTCATGTCCAATCTGTCTTTCCGATAATATTATTGCTCCAAGAATGATCACTTCATGTGGACATATTCTTTGTTTGAAGTGCTTGCTTAGTTTGTTAGATAGCGAGGTTCCTCGGGCCAAAAAACGGGAAGCCAATTCCATTATTGAGAAGTACAATGAGTGCCCGTTATGTCAATCTATTATCAGAAGGTCTGAGATTTTGCCTGTGCTAATTAATAATATAGATACTCGATTTGAAGTGCCTAAAGTTGATCAAGACGTGGTATTATCGCTAATGGTGCGACCTTTAGACAAGATTTTGGCTCTACCAAGCTCGTTACACGATCTTCACCGAGTATTATCCGACTTTCCTTGGTATGGCCAAGATCCTGATATCTCAAGCTTTACCAGGATATTGAAAGGGGACTTCTCCATGTTGACTAGGTTTTATGAGTTAGAAAAAGAGCAGTTAATGCAGCAATTTGAGGAGGAAAGGTTATTGTATAATGAAGATTCCAAATTCCTTTCGATGACAATAGAACATATTAATCAAGAAATAGTTTCTTGGTCGGAAAAATTTACCAATTCGGCGAATTCAAATGAGTCAAGAACATCTCACAATGATCATTCTGGTGCTAATACGTTTTTCTTTTATCAAACCGGATTTAATTCAAATTGTGCATATGTCCTTTCTCCATTGGATATGAAACTATTGAAAACTGCTTATAGTTCATATGAAGGGCTTCCTTCATCCATTATAGTTAAGATTGAAAAGATAAGGTACGAAGAGCTATCATATGAAACTTCGGTGACGAAATACAAATATTTGAGCCATCTACCTGTTGGAACTCAAATTGGATTCCTAGAGTGTAATTGGTACAATAACGAATATGTTGACAAGAAAACCTGGAAGATATTCCTGGAAGATTTGTCCAAAAGAACAAAGAACTCCAGAAGAAAATTACGTAAAGAGGAACAAGATCGGAAACGGGCGTTGGTCCAAGAGGAACGCAAAACTCGAAATTTTTATGCTCGAGAAAACTCCGATCCTATCGAGCAAGATTATGACTATCCCACTGGTTCAATGGGAACTTTGACTATTATTGATAATCGAGAGTTGCCACCACTAACTGCTGATTCGGGCAGTACTGGCGATGGTTCTGAACCAGCTGGGGAATTTCAAACAACTATCTGGGGTACCAAAATTCCAAAGGCAGAAAGTTCACCTAATGAGGATGACGACGATTTTGAAGCTTTAGAGATGATTCGTAGAGCCAAAGAAGAAATGAGTAAATTAGGAGAGAAAGGGAGCAGAAAAAAGAAGAGGATTATTTTAACTTCGACAATGTAAAGCATTTAATGACAATATATAGAAAAAAAAACTATTACATCTGCTGTTTGGATATATTTATAGTTACTACATATGAAATTTCATGAATAGTAATAACATTAGGGGAACTATGAGTAATCTTAAGAATGCAAGGTTCGGGACTAGCCCGTTCTATTATTTGGGTTTGAATTGAAGTAAGTGGAGCGATTAATATCCTGGCAATGCATAATCATCTTCATATAGAATTTTATCGTTGGAACCAGAGAGTTTGGAGAAATATGGTCTAGTAAAGAAGAATACTCCTCCGAGTACAAGTACTCCGGTACCAATAACTGGAAACACCCAGAAAGGAATTACCAAATCTTTGGCATTAGTTGGTGGGACGAATGGGAAAATAGCCAAGAATACATTCGCAAACAAGAAGATTGCAATGCAGATGTAAGGAGCCTCGATTTTTCTGTTCAATTGGTTTGGTAGAGTGGAACAAGGAGTGGTCACATGGACCAATCTATTTCTAATCGATTCGTCATTCTCTTCATTGGAAGAATAGCTATGGTAGCTGTCATTGTCCAAAAGGATTTCTTCTTCGTCAATCTCCTTTGTATGGTCAATGTCATTGTATTCACCCCAACATTCGGTTTCTTTATTCAATTTCAAGTAAATCAATCCTCCAGTTAATAAAACATTGATCCAGGTTCCGGGATAGATATACAAATTAACTATAAATTCATAGATTTCTTTAGAAGGAGGCGTAACTAATACAATGACGGTAACGATCCAATGAAGCATCAAACTATTTTTGAAGTTTTGAAAGTATTTGGAAAATGGGATATAGTTATTTGCAGCTAACTCTTGATTAACCAAAGAATGTGCAAAACTAACCACCATAACGTTACCCAAATTTGAGAGCGAAATTAGAATTGGTAATAATCTTGAAGTAATGGACTTACCAAAGATCTTATTAAAGAAAATACCAGCACATAACACTCCTGAAGATAATAACTCATTTTTAGGAATGACAACTAGATATGCAATAATGACAAAGAAGTATAACACAGTAGTGATAAATACAGCAGCTGGAGCAGCTATTGTTAAAACGTGATATGGATCATTTACTTCGTTCAACACATAATTTGCATTTTCCCAACCTTTGAAAGAATAAATGACTTGCAATAACGCAACAGAAATATTGTACAAATTTGGGGTTTCTTCATTATGGAACTTCCAAACGTTGGTGAAATTATCCGTTCCTTCAACATTAATTAGCCCTAGTGAAACCAACGCTCCAATGAATATTATTAATACAAGAATCAATATTTTGAACACTCCCAAGAAATTAAACAATTGTGTACCACGATTGGGATATTTCCAATGAAGGAAAATACATCCAGAAATACAGAGAACTCCAATCAATTTCGTCAAGGGTTCACTGACATTTTCGTCCGAATCTTGTCCCAGGAAAGCAAACAAGATATATTTACCAAACGTATAAGAATTACCCGAGCTGAAACCTAGAAGAACAATGGAAAATGAATAAATGCAGCCCATCAACCCTTTAGGATTGCGGAATACTCGTAATAAGTAGTTCTTCTCTCCACCATTCTTGAATGGTAAATTCAACGCAAACTCGAGGTAAATGATTAATCCACAAAAGATGATAATACCTCCAATAGCAAACAAACTTAGAAACAACCCAACGTTCCCATTGACATACTGAAATATAATGGAGGGATTGGAGTATATTCCGGTCCCAATAATCTTATTAACAATTAATGACATACAAGAGAAGGTACCTAACTTGTCCCGTTCTCCGTACGCAGCTCTCGATTGTATTGGAAATCTTGCCATCGTTTCATTACTTGTGAAATCTGAAGCAATCACTAGTTGTTATTGGTAGTTTGGTGCCTTTTAACCATTGATCTTATCCATTTGGTAAATTCACGTGATTGGAGATGATGGAGCAAAGTCTCGTGAAGCGTTCAGGCTGGGACTGTGGGAGCCACTAGCCATAAACAGCGGTATTTGAAAGCTTAGTGAGTAGAAGAAGTTGATATGACGTTAACCTGAAGTGGCATTTGTCATTTTCTCGGTTTCTTGTTTGAAATAATGGCTGTAGAGCAAAACAGTGTAGTCTGTAGATCGTGTGAATGTAAAGCAGTGAGGTCCTGAGTGGCTGTAGAGCAGCGGATGTAGAGAAGTGATTGTATATCCTGGGTGGCTATAGAGTGGCTGTGGTATTTGAGGTGTTTGAGAACGAATTCGATACCAAAGCCGCCGTTAGTTTCTATGCTTCTGACATCAAACGTGCAACTTCAGTCTCTAGTAATGTTGCAAAGCCAAACTCAGCCGAATATAGATAGATTCATGGAGTTCAACTAATCGGATAGTGCACTGCAATTTCGTTTCATACTAACGATGATAATCCTAATCCAGCAGCATAAGTAAATATTGCTCAGTATATTAGTGGACCATTATGGATGTATCAGAAACAGACAATTCTGAACAGGTAAATGTGTCAAGAAAAGCAACATCAAACAATCGAACCTATTCTAGTAGTATAAGTACTTTACAGATAGTTTACAGTCGACCAAAAGAGTTTCATTCAAGATGAGCTTCGGCTAGTTTCAAAGCTGGCTCGAGATGGTTGCAAAATTAGAGAATGCGACTCTAAAATGGTGTTTTCTACTTATTTAATCAGTTAGTTCTTCAACGGGACAATGTTTGTACAAATAGAATAGAGTAAACTACGTGTGGTTCGATAAACCCTGGCTAAGCTTAGATCAGTTGTTTAAGCTATCGCTCTGTTCCAAATTTACTTTGCAGAATAGTAATTTATTCACTTGCACTGTTGTATCAGTTCTTGACACCAGAGTTCAAATTTATAATAACGTCACCGTGTATCTTCAATCATCTTTCTGGAAAGATTTGTTCAATCTTGGGAACTAGAGAATTCTTTGTTTTGCAATTTGTGTTTGCTTCTACAGATGCTTTGCTTTTACAGATGCTTTGCTTCTACAGAATGATTGCATTTGCTTGCAATCGACTTTTGTACAATAAATGTGGTCATGCAACTATTCTTGGCTCATCTGGCTATAATGAATGCAAGATTAGAGTATTTTTAATTGCTATAACAGAGATTTCTATATGAATGTATGGTACATTGATCAAGTAAAAGAAATTGGCATGGAATACAAGAAGCAAGTTGCAACAGCAACTGAATGAGAGTATGGTTATGGCTATACCGTATCAGAATCGAATACATTTTCAATTGTTCCAGCACAATCGTTTTGTCTGGATCAGCTGAACCAATGATAGCAAACAAAACTGGGAAAAGCAAACAAAATTGCAACTAAGAACGCGGTCTATGGTCGGGAATTGTCATTGTTGTTTATGTAATATGACATCGTGCAAATTTTCTCCTATCTGTGGTTAAATATGACTAGTAGTTTACAATTATGATATGGGACCCCGTGGGACTATTTGCACGTTCTTGTCGTCACTGTGCTTTTGGCCAAACTCAATTTTCTAGGCATTATTGATAAGACAAAGATTTAACGTCAAACTTGCATACTGATGATATCGAGCATATGCAATATATAAGAAACGTTGATGAGTCCTAGTGCAGACTCCCATCCTTGAATATTCAGGGTGACTCCAAGTCACTGATTTTAGTCACCGTTGAAATACCTTGAAGTATACTGCTGTATCTTGATACGTCGTGGACTGTCCCTGACACTACAATCTCCACACTTGCTGCAATTTGAACATGATACTTGACCCAGCTCGTAATTGTTAACTGCGTTCAAGGTTAATTCCTTTTTTTATTGTCCCTGACACTGTGCGTCTACATTGGTTAAGCTTTCATCGGTAAAGTATAAATTACTCCACTGATTTCTCGTACCTCTCTTTCCCACGGGTTCTCGTTTGATTGCTCTTGTAAACACAACTAGCAACATAACGATTGTATACCAGTTTTATTTTATTTGACTGACACTTTGATCAACGTATTTGTTTCACGTTGCAATTCACAATTTCATAATTTCATAATTATTTCATGGCTTAATTGCTGTCATGTTTTTATTCTACATTTTGATTATTTTATTTAAATTTTTTTAATATTTATCCTTTCTATACCTGCCTTTTACACCTAATTAATATACTTGTAGTAATAAAATTTAATCATTCTCCTCCAATATCTCAATTTAAAGAATCTTTTCCAACTTCTTTTACGAAATGTTCGTACTTCTGGATGTGCTGCTAACTCTTTTTCTAAATCGTAGTCTGCTTTGTTGATATTATGAGTAATTTCATCAACAATTTCGATAGAAATCCCACAATTATCTATGACATTTTTGACCGCTGCCACACCTGAAAAGAGTTCTGATGTCATTAAAGGTATTTGGGAAAATGTGTCATCAGTCGTAGACAATGCTTTTTCGTTTCTAATTATAGTGATATCACTGTCTTTGATAATTTCAGTATCTTTCAACAGATATTGGCCAATTTTCAAATTTATAAATTTCATTGGAGAATCAATTTGATAAAAGTGTGGTTTCACGCCGAAACATTTATTCAATTCACTGATATCTGGAAAATGCACAGAAACACCTTTAATTTTTGAAATATCCAAGTATTTAATTATCTTGACGATTCTTCTATTAATAAATCTCATCTTTCTGGCAAACGAATTGTGTCTAAATTTACCACCTCCGCCAACAAATTGACTTTCATCTTGATAATATAAATGTTGAACACTTTGAGTAGCGATAGACAAGGTAGACACATTATGAGCTAATCCTACGCTTAACAACCCAGCAATTGGACCTGGATTAAAATGGTTTGATTCTTGATATTCATTTGGTCCAACAACGATTAAATCAAGTTTTAAGTCGGGGTAGAATTTCGGTATGATGACATCTAACATTTTGGACAAAGAGTTCATGATATTATCGTTGATGTACCAAATATTTTGGTTTCTTGGATCTTGTCCAAAGTCATTATTGTGAATAGGTTTAAACGATGCATGTTTGATGACATTTTTGGCCCCACGTTTCCATGGACCTTGAGAATTCTTATTATTAATTAAATCGACATTTTTGAAATATGTCTGATGCACGGGTAAAAGGTGATTAAAGTCTCCACCATCGACAATAACTTCGGCTTTGTCCAACTGCTGGTGATAGATAGTACCGGCCAATATCACCGTGTGGTTCTGTGCAATCAACAGTTGATATAATTGTCTTACATTAGTCGACACCCATGAGTCAGCCGACGTTAATAAAATATTTAATCCCAAAACTGGATAGATGAAACTTATCCATAGTAAAAACAACATTGTAATGAATGAAACTGATCAGCGATGAACTTGATCAAAATTAACTAAAACTTTCAAAGTTTAGTTATAGAGAAAAATTTGCTCCTTACTACTTGGTTATAACACTAGACCACCCACTATCGTAATCTGGAGAATAACACTGTAAGCACTAAATGGAGTACTATGCGTGCACTAAAATATTCTTGGTATCGAATACGAATGAAAGAAAAGGGATAAATTAATTAGTTTAAAATGGTAAAATGTTTGTAAAAATTTGGGTGGGCTAATGAAATTATATATATATAAAACAGGGCTAAAGTTCATTGCAAATTTAACATGAATATTACCACGTGTAGATGGTTAATAATTATCTAAATTTAGTATTTATCTCACCTGTGAATATGTATGTGCGCAGTATACTGCTTTAGTATATGTACCTCACCAATCACAGTGCAAGATTGGCAATAATAAATCATGCAATCCTTGGGAAATATTACCTCAATAAACCACAGTGCAGCTCTACCCTTAATTACCTCAACTGGTACATAAAGTCTATTAGTTTGATTGGTGCTAGATACTGGTATATGGTCAGTAAGGTGATGTGCTCTGGGCTTAATGGTTGTTGTGGTCTGTAAGGCTGGAAATGCTGAGAATGCTTGAAATGCTGAAAATGCTGAAAATGCTGTAAATCACATTTTCTGTCTGCTTGCACACCACCTTGCCAACTTATGCGTTGAGGCTCTTGTGCTCTACTTCTACGGTGCTCGACTTGTCCGTCAGACGTCAGACTAGTGCTCTACTTCTACAGTGCTCTACTTCGACGGTTCTCTAATTTTAAGTTGAGTCACTCTGAAACCCTTTCAACCCCCGTCTAATTCACCTGTCACACAATTGCCGCTTTTGCACCACCTCGTATTGAATTGAGAGTAAATCTGTGCCGCGGTTGTTTTTTAGTATCCAATTTCAATATTCCATTTACGATATATCAATGATTACTACCATTACAATGAATATCGTTGGCACCTTCTAGGCTATGAGTATCATTACAACTGTTGACAATATCGCGACATTCACATAACTAGGTAGCCGGGATTTTAGTCAATTTCTGTTATTTTATTTTGCTCAATTTATATTTTATGTCTATGAAATTATCTGCTTTGGGATATGCGTTTTGCTGTACCTTCTCATTGTACTGAATAGGGTATTCTTAAAAATATGTCTGTATGTAGAACTTGCTCGATGCTTCACCTTTCTATCATTCCAATATTAATCACGTTTCATATGTATAAAGTTGCAATCATCAACTAAAGTATAATCTTTTACTTCAGAAATGGAGTACTCATGATCTAATTGTCCTGCGAAGTGCAGCAAATGAGATAATCAATAACGATTACCCATAAACACCAAGAGTTCATGCAATCATAGATCAGCTAATCACGCCCAATCAGCTAAATATTGCAAAATAAAATTCACAACTGTTAGCTAATTTCTTAATCTGAACTGGTCAACATTGTTCAATATGAAATATGTTGCTTTAAGTAAGTGCTACCCCGCCGAGACTGTTGTGGGACAATACATCTCTGCAAAGGGATTTCCTTGTATGTATTGTGAAGTAAGTCAATTGCCTTTCGCAGGTTGGTGATTCTAAGGTACGAATAATCATGATTAAGTGCTGGGTTAATCTTTCTGCTTGTTGCAAAATAGAACTAATTATGGAATACCAAAGGTGAAGTCTGTTCTTGGTGCATAATGCGTTGATTTAAGAAAATGATTCTACATTGCATCAGAATTGCTCAAGGCATCAGAGTATCAATATTACAACAGCTTCTAATGTCATATTGAAGTGTTTCCTTGATCTCACTGAGGATTGCGATTGCCTCTACAACGCTGGTTATGGTACATGGATAGGTTCTAGTAGCAGATATTTATCTATGGTTTGTGTCTAGTAACAAATGTTCAGATATAGTTCTGCAAATCATTAAAGTCTTGGATACTATCAAATCTGAATTCCCGAGCTTCGCAGATGAAAGAGTACATCATGCAAATTGGGGACGGAGATCTGGGCGATCCTACTATTATTAGAGTCAAACAAAGAGCTGAACTATTACAACAAGATTATCCAACACAGCACAATGATCTGCAGAAATGATCCGCGCCGTGTCTGCCCAGAATTTGATCTTCAGGCTGACTGGCTGGCTGGAAGAAGTGTTTTCTGTTTGGTAGTATTCTTGGATAGTTCAAACAAGATGTATCTACCCGTTCCTACAAAATTGAAGTTCTTCAATTACTCTGTAATATATTTACAGTGCAGTTGCATATCAAGGAACCAGGTAGGAGCCCTAAAGTTGTTTTGAGTTAGATGACTACTAATAATAAGTTACCACGATTTTCTAGCAAATTGTATATTCATTTGAAAATCTATTTCCTATAGGCGAACAGATTCTGTTCGACTATATTGTAAATAGAAATATTTCCAATTGAACTGATTACATTGAGTTGGTAACGTTTTGCATGTTATTTTGACTACAGGACAGTCAAAATTTTCTACAGGAGCCTTCTGTAATCAGTATGGTTTAATGCTCGACTACTTGGTATGCTGTATGTGCTTTTTTGATCTAAATTTCACACTCCGCCTTCAATTTCAAACTTGGCGAACTAATTTATGTGTGTGGTGCTAAGACTTCCCCAGGTCTAGTCAACCCCGTGAAAAAGCTGGCCATGCACTATACAGAGTATTGTTTCAATGTTGAGAAGTATTTGACCATTGGCGTTCCATACGAAATGTATTCCATCCTACTTTCAGCTACAGATTACTTCCAGAAAATTTTACCACAGAACTAACGCCGCTCCCCTATTATTTCGACAATTAGCACTTTGTTGTTGCTGTGACTACTTGGACTTCGATTCTCGATTTGTATTTGAATCGTTGCCTGCTGTTTACGACAAATATGTAGACAGTAAGCACCTACATTGGAAATCGTCATGCATAGCAGCATATAAAGATCGACTACAGTGCCCCAATGCGATATGCTCCTGCAATCTGTTGATTATTTGGGCCTAATGCGGACAGTCTTCTAGTTTTACAAGCATTGCGCGCAAAAGTATGACTGTCCATTTCTATCAGTCAATAATGGTACCACCAGTATCTTAGCTGTGTTTATTGTTGATGTAGAATATCAACTATAAAATTGAAAATAAGCTTTGAAATGGGTTTTGATTTGTTTTTTTTGTTTACTTCGATTCGGATGTGAACCGCGTTTGTGTTTAAGCTACTGCGGACCGCCCACCATAACGCATACTTCTTTTTTTAGCAATTACTGTTCGTTCTCGATTGGTTTACTTTTTATTAACTACTAAATAGTTTGTCGAAACTGAATAACTATGGTTACACCCTGTGTGACTTTCTGCTACAGTTTTATTGATGAATCTCGTGTTTTTAAATCTATTCAAGTATTTCAATTGAACTAGATGGTTTTTATGGTAGCGCTCGTTCGTCATTGAAATTTTCATGAAATTTTCAAGGTAGCATACATTTCCCTTCCAGGAACTATGCTTAGTTCATCTGAAATCCCGCCTTGAATTGTATTGTAGAAGACTTATTTTTTCAACATACGTTGGCGTAACTGTTCTAAAATGTGTCAATTTTTAAAGCATGTAGATAATCTAAAAACCTACAAGGAAGTGCATTGAAAAACCATATTGCAAGATATCGTTCGACTTTTGTTAAGGTATATTAGGCAATGATTCGATATATACTATTTACAGGACAGTTACTACACCGTTATGGGGTACTTTCCTCTATGTTGAGCTAATTTCCACATTATCGAATTCCAACGTTCGTGCTTGTACTAGTAGCTTGAGTTGACACCAATATTTCATTTCTCGTCGATACGGGTCTATATTAACACGAGTAAGTCCTCCCCAAATTAATCGAGAACCGAGAAATTAAAGGTATTGACTAACTTAACTAGAACCTCTGCATACTCCTTTGGTTTGAGCCCAAAGCTTGCAGTAAGGTTTATAGATTTAGATCATGGAGAAGTTCTCTAGATGTTAGCCAGCAGACTAGGAGGCACAAATACACCAAAGGGCTCCAATAATGGATTAATTATGGCCATTATACTCTCAAAAGCACCACTGAAGAACTCTCTACCCTTTTCCTCTTACCAAACAATTAGCTCTAACCATGTTACCAAATAATTTGAAATCTTAGCGAGTACTTCTATTTCAAGTAGTTTTGCAATAATTGCTGATCACTTGGTCCAATTTGGCTAGCAAGCTGCTGAAAATGTTGATTATTTTGCATCGACAATAAGAATTGTTTCAAATAAATATTAATATCCATATTATCAAGTGCAGTGGCACATAATGGATCTTCTGTGATAATCTCGTCTTCTTCATTGAAATATCCACTTGCCTTAATTATTTCACTTTCAAGGGTATCTTCAATTTCTCCTCCAGCCTCTAAGTCAAGTTGCGCCTGTAACTCTTCTTCATCAAACTCTTCTTCGTGGTTCTCCCATTGTTGAGAGGTAAATTTATAATTATCGTTATCTTGAGTAAATTCAAAATCTTGGAAATTCTGTCTCTTTGTTTCTAATTCTTTCATTGCTTTTGGTATCTTGTTAATTAATTCCATTAACTTATTGAAAATGGTCGAGGTAATCTCTACTGGTAAATTGTCCATGATTTGTTGATCATTGATTATTGTAGTCAATCCCATGATTGATAATTTGATATCATAAACTCTAGTCAATTGAGGAATTAATTTGTACCAATCGTTAAATAGTCCTAAAAGTTGATTATCTTGTTGCAATAATTGCAATGTGGTAGTACTATCATAGCATATTCCTGATATAATGACATTGTTAACATTTACATCATAAACACTATTCTTGATTTCATGATGGGGATCAATTCCTGCTTTTCTCAACTTGATTATCAGGTTGATCACTTGTGGTATAAATGGTACTGATTTCCCTTGCAATGATAATATAAATGTTTGCGCAAACTCACATCCATAAATCAAGTCGTTGTAACCGATTTGATCGTCGTCCTCGTTATCAACAATTTGTTGATAAATTTTGAAAAATTTACTCAAGTACTCATTGGTGTTAATATTATTAATCGAATCATTCATTAAATCTCTTTGCCCGAATATTAAGAAATTTTGCAAACAATTTATTAACTCTTCCAAGTACATTAATGCTGTTCCATCTTCAAATGAAGAATATAAATATTCGAATAGTTTCCACATAAGAGGAGAAATGGATCTTAACAAAAAGGTGGAATTCTCCATCAACTCTCCAATTTCAGCTAAGAAATCATCCACTTGATTTACAAATACATATTCAACTGCAGGAAAGAATACTTCTTCTAATTTTAAGCAGATAGCTTGAGAAGTTTCAAAGGAAAGCAATACCGTGATCATGGTGTTTAATAACCCTGTAGCAGCCATTACCTTTTCGCTTTGATCGTCGTAATTGCCGTCAAAATCGTCAATATCAACTAATGATGCTTCATGGATTTCTTTTGCAAGTCTCATAAACTGTTCAACTAATTTCGTCATCAAATCAACTCCAAATGGTTGCAATTGTTCAGAGAAATTTTCCACACATTCTTGCATAACAATGGATATGGCATCGTTGTCAAATTCATTAGATAATTCCAATAATCTGGACATAGTTGGCAAGATAATGCTTCCCAAAACGGGCTTGAACCTAGGGTGGGCCATATATGCTTGAATTGCTAAGGCGCATTGAAATGATATTGGTAAAGGCAATGTTGTAGATGATTCAAAGTTTGTTAAAATACCATGGAAGACGGTTTGATATGTGTCAACGTTCTTGAATTCAATGTCAGCGAATTTGGATGTAATATCCAATGCTCTAGCTTTAAGGAAGTCGTATTTGGAATTTAACAACGGATATACAAGTGTTGTCAAAAATGGTTCCATTTCCTTTTCATAAGATGTTAGTATGTAATGAGAACTTCCACCAAGAATTCGCAATACCCCTTCCCTCTTTTTAGCTACTTCTAATGTATCAGTTTCTGCCTGTAACTCGGTTAATTTAGAATGAGCAAATGTGACAATTGATTGGAGGGTGGTTGATTTTCTTTTGTGGGCAAAAGTGGCTAATAACCCTAGAGCTGCCATGTCTGGACTATCGAACTCCTCTTGAATATCAAATCTTAAATGAATGTACTCATGAGGATCCTCATCAAAAATCTCCAACACTTCGTCCGATGGGCACAACAATGGAAAGATGAAATGAGAAATTAACGTTTCATAGTATGGCTTAATCAAGACCCAAGTGGACTTTTGCGTAACACAGTGTGATAAAAACTCAATTAGATAGAACAAACACTGCGAACCCAACCACCTGGTCTTTTGACACCACTGCTCTATAATGGAGAGGAAATTCGATAGTAATTGGGGAATAAACTCGTGTAGAAGCATGTGATGGAACTCCTTATAATTGAACTTTTTAGATAAGTTATTAGAAGCGTATCTGGTGAACAAACGATAGAGATTGGCGATGGCCCATTTGTAGCATTTGGAAATTTGTAAAAATGATTTTTCTTGTTCTGTTGAATTAGCTTGTAATACATATTGAGGCGGCATCATATTGATAATAGACCCATGGAATTCTCCCCAAGCTGAAATGGAGTCTCTGGTTTGTAGTGGTTCTGGCAAATCGTAATAAGTAACGAATTTATAAGCTTTTAAGATGAGTTTCAAGATTTCTGCCGATAACTCATTGATGTCTTGGCTATTGGCAACGATAGCCTTCCCTATTGATAATAAATGTGGAAAAACTTGCGTGATCAAAGGGTATAATTCCACTTCTCTTGTATCATTCTCCATCCACCTGAACTTTCTACAGATTTCACTGAAACACAACACTCCAGTGTATAAATGAGACAAATCTGATTCATTGGAAGCATTGGGGATTTTTTGTAGTAACTCGCCGGTTTGTTGGATCAACCCGGGCCAATTCTTAAAATCAAACGATATAAGGATCCGCAATACTGGCATCAATTGTTGTTTAATCTTATAGTCACAATTGATGATTACTGGAATAATCCGTTCTCTAATCAAAGGCTTCTCATCGTTGTCAATCTTAGAGTCCAAAGGATTCCAATACTTGACAATACGATTCTTGAAGTATACAGCAGTAGCCTTCTTTACAGCGGGATGAATTGCCTCGCTATTTGATGAGATTATATCTAAACAACCTCCTAAGAACCCCGGCTCATTGCTCAATTGCTTCAATTTGGCTTCTCCCTGAACAAGAATGGCTTGATCCGATTGCAAGGTTGCGGAAAAACATTCCAATAATACATTAGCATCCATGGTGTATGCAATTACCCAATAACCTCAGCGCTTAGAAGTTCTTGTTGCAGTGTTACTTCAGTTAGAGATGGGTGAAAATTTGTACTGTGGAAATGTCGCGGGTCCGCCGGTCACGTGAAAATCGTGAATTTGCCAGAATGGCGGCAATGGTGGACTTTTTGCGGTTTATACGTTTTGTTTTGGAAATAGTATGTTTTTATTGAACATGTCGTATACTTTTTATGTAAAAATAGCTTGATTTGCGTTGTATTTGTACGCTCATTATGCGTTGTCACTGCCCCAATTTGACCTCAAAGACATTATCGCTCTGCGACATTAGCTTGGTGTTACCCGGATACGATCTCTTCAAGCTAAAGTATCCATCCAAACCAAGTAGATAGAAGGTATTGCTCCTAATACAAGAGGTGAAAGAGGTAATGGTACCAGATTAGTTTAAAAATGGAGTAATTTGGAGAAAAACGATTTTCTTTACAATCTCTAGTCTTATGCGAAATGCATTTGGCCAGTATTTACCTGGAAAGGGCATGGTAGGGCAGAATGGGATCAGATTCGGGTTAACATTGATATTACGCATCTTGTAAGTAGACATAATGGAAATCCTTGTTGACAATGGATATGTTTCGTGTAAATGTAAATAACATGACTTGGCTGCAAAAACATTATCAGCTTATCTACCAAAAACAATGCAGGGAAGTTTATTTATAGTTGCATAGCACAATTGTTTGTAAGTGTTGTATTTTCTATTTGGGTCTAGGTTACTCTTAATTGTCATAATCAACGTGGAAATAGTGCAATTGTTCCAAGTAGGTGGCTTTATGTTGCACTTTTCAGAGATCAGTCAGATGGTATTCGCTACCAAATACCTTTTTATCTCCATATCAACGCAAGTTTAGTCATTGTATGTTAACGCTGTAGTGCTATCCATTTTGTTGAGTGGTAGCATACTCCTTTTACACCACTACTCTCCTTTGTCTAAGTATCTCATCCTTGTTCTTGTCGTAGCAATTTCATAAACGTCACTCAATACAACCTAGTTCATTTCACAATGCACTCAAATTGTATGCTACAAATCTTGAAGGGTCTAGGGTTTCTGTTGTTTCAATTGGGCAATCCTTGTACCAAAACATCATTCTTCTTTCTCTGAATGCATTGGTTCTCTTGTATTCTTAGTTCGTGGCCATAAACTAGGCAATCTGACTACTTGAAATCTCGGTTCAACACATCTTTCCATGAACCAACTTCGCAATCTAGTTTCAATCACCGAGGAAATCTTTGGAACATCCTGGAGCTTAGCTCTGGATCCAATTAGAGATTTGACACTTATTTCCAATCTGTATTCTGGCGCAAAGGAAAACATCAATGCTGTGCTGGGCGACTTCTTTTCATTTTGTGAATCGGTAGATGTTGAGGTACTCTTTCTAGGAGAAGAGTTAGGCACAGAAGAACCGTTATTAGGCGTCGATGGTCCATTAGACAGAGGTACGGTGTCCCTATTGTTCTCACTATACTCTTGGTCGTTGGTATTGATTAATGAAACCGTCAAACACCCGGAGAATCTAACTATAGAAACGGTTAATTGAACAGGTAATATAGCCGTCAAGGGCCGAGGATGGTTCAATAGCAACTTTGTTTCAATACCTAAAGTCAAAGTATCGGCCAAATCAACATCGATCTTTGCTTCCAACCTACTGGGATCATCCTTACTATGTTTTATACGACAATTTGAAAAAATAGGAAAATCATCTCCAATATCAATCTCCGTCAACCGAATCTTATCAATATAGTCTGGCAACGTCAGAACTTCAAGGAAATTGTTCAAAGAATGGTAGATGTTGTCGGATAATAGCGCTTCTGACCGCAATTGTGAGATAGTCTGTGCTACCAACACATTAAACCAATCCAACGATTCAGGCGAATGGTTTTCTACATCGTAATAGGTCTTTTCCAATATGGTTTTCGAATTCAATTCTTGTGCATTCAATTGTTCTTGCGACTGTTCGTCCTTATCTTTGTTGGAGCTTTCATCGTGTCTAATGATGACCCCCGAAGCGTCCACTGTAGCCTTCTGAGTAGGCGAAGGGTCGGCAAACACGAAGAACTTGATGAATATAAGTATCACAAAGATAACACTCAATTGGCCGATGATCAACCCTTGTGTAAAACTCCACGACAGCGAAGGTATTGACGCTATGGCTCCATTGTCATGAACAAACAACTCTCTTTGTAGTTGTACAAAATCCTCATATTGGGTCCGCAATTGCTGCTGGATGGAGCCTAGCGATGCTGGCTCCAGTACTACTTCGCTACCTTCGTCCAATGACTTTACTTCTGCTACATTTGCCATGGCGCCAGGAAGAATCAATTGCTTAACCAGATCAAATGGTAATTTTTCAATTCTGTATATATGCCTTAGTCAAGCTTGGGCCGTGGGCCGTTGGTTCTACGATTGCTTGACATATCTTCGTATTTGGAAGTATAAATACTCTACTTCGTTATATATCCAATGTATAATTCAATTGGAGAAAAAGAACCAAATCAAACTAAGTTCAAATAAGTAAATGGCTTTCAATATGGTGAGCACATGAAAATGAAGGTAAGAGAATAAAAGTAGCATTATGGAAGGAAACAAGTGCGAATTTGTACCACGGGTTGGAGTACAATGTGGGTCGCTGTGGTGTCATTTAGCCTGGTCTTATTCTAGTTTTTTAGTCTTCTTCAACGCTTTTTTCTTTGGCGTAGTGTTGTTGGACTTGTTTGGAGAACCAGAGTCGTTGTTTGATTCTACCAACCTTATTCTAGATTTAGGAATGACTATGGGTCTTATTTCGTCGTCGCTTTCATACGACAGATCGTCCTTGTTTATGAACCTCTTGAATTTGTTCAATTCCTTGTTGGCATTGCCAATATATTTCGAGGCAAAATCAGTCAATGGACTGGAAATCTTCGAACTTTGGTCGTCGGTGGAGTTTCGATCGTCACTATCGTTATTTGGCGAAATTCCTGAATTTTCCAAAAATGACTGTACATCGAATTTCTTCCCTCTCATGTATTCTCTGATTTCAAAATAAAGGTCCTTGGAGACGTTATTTAAATTTTCCTTATTCTTATCCCAGTAAGTTCTAAACTCTTGAAATTGTTTTTTCAAGTCTAATTCATTCTTCTTTAACCATGACACATTGAGTTCTTTTCTGGTGGCACCTCTGGCAAAGTTTCTCATTAAATATTTATCATAATCTCTAATGATCTTGGTGATGATATCAGACGTCGAGATCCCTTCAGTACGTTGCGTGGTTAAAAACTTTCCCTTGAGCTTAATTGGTTTATAAATATCATCTGAGTCGGAACTAGCATACGGTAAGTCATCATGAGCTACATAATCAATTTTATGCTTGATTAAGAATTCGGGAGTAACACACCATGGAGCATCAGCAATGACTTCGTCCACCCATCTACAATGGGTCAAGGTATCACATCTCTGTTTATCGGTTAAAACAGTTAACCCTTTACGTTTGTGGGTTTCCACATCACTAGGAACACCACACACCAACTCAACGTTCGCAAACGCTTTCTTGGCCTGCTCCAATTGCTTCATATGGCCCAAATGAAACAAATCGAACACTCCATCGGCATAGATTCTTATAGGTCTATCCTTAGGAGGAATGTTGAATCTATACCCCTGGGGACGGAATTTCCGCAACTCTGGCTCCAATTCTTCGTCATACTCCAATTCCTTCTTTTCAAAAGCTAGCGTTTCAAGCGATTTCTCCACCTTCCTCTTTTTAATCAATTCCTGATCTTCATCACTCAGGGCCGGAGCGGAATGGTTATAGTCTGATCTCTTTCTTTTTCTGGTAAACAACTTGGAAATGGTCGGTCCAAGATTATCCATGGAGAGCGTCCGATTCAACGAACGGTCGTCTTCTGACATGCTGCTGAATGCTTGAGGTTTTGAACTGGTATCTTTAGTTCAATTGATTGAATTAGGAAATTTTTGAAAAATTTATCAATCACGTGGAAATATCCAAATCGGCCCATTTGGCTGCAAAATGCAACTACGATGGTGATTTTCATAGAGAAATATTGTTCTGACAGCTAAACTATGGAGTCTATTGTTTCTGTGGGTATTGCTTCTCTATATCTGTCGGAAATCCCGGTTATTGGCCGGTTTCTAGAGGCGATTGTGGTACATTATCACTGTTGCAAGTACGCGACTACAAAATGCATTTAAAAGGTAGTTGGAGTCATTGGAGGGTGAAATGGTGATCGTGATGTGTGCTAGTGGTTTGATGTGGGACTCGGTGGTTAGGAGGTCTTTTTTTCTTTGAAAGTACCGTTATTTTATCTTTCTTCCTCGTCAAGTCTCATCTTCATTGAGAATGAAATGAAAGTAATGTAAATAGAAGAATATGAGTGGGGACATCATAAGGTGTTTCTGAATCCATCTACGGGATATCGATTAAGGGAAATAAAAGCTGTAATTGCAAGGTATCTGTTTTCTTGAAATTTTCGAGATAAAGATAGGAATGGGAAACGAGAGTAATTGAATAAGAAGGAAGCTAAGTCAATTTTGGAGTATTTTCATCAATTGACTTTGGAAGTACCCCGAAAATGTAAGGTTTAACTATCTCTGTGATTTTGTCTCTTCTCCGTTGCTTCCGCCTGGTTGCTTCTACTCCCTTATTGAAAGTAAATCAATCCAACAACCTTTGCTGGTATTTCCAGCAAATATTCACATAAGTTCAATCAAAAAAGAGGTTATATGGCATAGGTATATGTGCTGCTCAAAAGGGATATTGTTGTTTTCTATCTTCTCACGGATGAGTTCACTTGGATAAGATCTACTTCCTAGCGAATAGTAGTAATAAACTACGTGAATCTAGTGAAAAATCATGTATCACGTCAATTACTTCACTTTATTAGTTGAGCTTCGTCAGTTTAATCGTGTGAAACAACAGCCAGCACATATTTCAATTGCCAACATCTATCTAAGATTAACTGAACTTCGATCCACAACTTCAACCAAATTAGAGCCCAACGAATCTACGAAATACAACGAATCTAGAAATACAACGAATCTAGAAATCAAATACTACAATATTACACAGTTCTATCAAGCACACTCCCACCACCCTAAACTTCACTTTATCCACTACAAAAAGACTATTCTGCCGAATTCGTTTCCTATTCTTCAAACCATCACTATCTCCAGGGTACTGTATTCTACACAGTAGTAACCAAACTGGCTATACTTTATCAACTCTTCTCATCAAACCACAACCATGGCCAAACCTTACAGTCTAGCAGACTTGAAATACATCAATTGCCATAGTTTACGCAATTGGTTTACCAATGGCAGTCCTAATGGTAGATTTGCTGTAGTTGACGTACGAGATGAAGATTTTATTGGCGGCCACATCAAAGGATGTTACCATTATCCCGCCAGTACCTTTGTCGAGAGTTTACCTGAGTTACAGAAACGTTTGTTGGACAATAATATCAATGATGTAGTGTTCCATTGTGCCTTGTCTCAAGTAAGAGGTCCTTCTTCTACCTTGAAGTTTTTGAGAGCTAACAATGAATCTCACGAGGATAGATTGAAAGTGCTCAGAGTTTATGTATTGAAAGGAGGTTTTACTAGATGGCAACAAGATTACGGTGAAGATGCACTGGTTACGGAAGGCTATAATAAGGATTTATGGAAAACTGGCTATTAGAATCTTAGTCGTAGCGTATTGTTAGAAGTTTTGTTTGAGATTTTTGTATTAAGTTGAACTTGACCCATGAAGTCAGTATAACTCATGGGTCAGGTTCATTTTGTTTGGGTTATCTTTCTGTTTTATTTGTGTTCCCTTTAATAGAATTATTATAAATTATCTTTTGATTCGATGTAAATTGTAGAAGCTATACCCTTTTATCTATATGATACTAATTTTATTGGTAGATTAGCTTGCTTTACCTCTAAGTTAACGATGCTAATATTCTAAACAATATTGGAAAAATGACCCTACGGAGTAATTGAAATATCTATATTAAACTAGGACCGTCGTATCCGCCGTACTGGGCAGTGAACTGTTGTTGGTGTTGCTGGTGTAAACCAGTATTGGCTTGCTGTAAGTAGTATTGTTGTTGCGCTGCTTTTTGAGTCTCTGGAAAGACAGGTATCGTTGGCAAGAGTTCTAAACCACCAGCTGTAACTTGGGGTCTCAATGAAGCTGGCTGTTGCTGTTGGTGCTGATTGAAAAGTTGGGTGGTGGTATTGCTCACCCCAAATGGGTTACTACCAGTGGCTGCTGCATTAATCGGTTGTGCTTGATTGAATGACAAAGCAGTGGTATTTGGATTGGTAAATCTAGTATTGCCAAATGGATTGGTCTCATTGACACTTATTTGGTTTCCAGTTAAGGTAGAGGTCATTTTGGAAAATGGATTTGTATTGCTACGTGCTAAAGCCAGGGGTTGACCAGCTGTAACATTATTCATCATTGTACCAGTCATAAATGGATTAATTTGTTGTGCTGGCGCTTGTTGAATTTGTTGTGGGAACCCCGTGAAAGTAGGTTGGATTCCATTCATAGTTCCGGGAACGACTTGTTGTTGTATTTGTTGTTGTTGTAATTGTTGCTGTTGTAATTGCTGTTGTTGTAATTGTTGTTGTTCAGCCTGTGCTTGGGCTTGTGCTTGGGCTTGTGCCTGTGCTTGTGCTTGTGCTTGTTGATCTGCTTGTTGTTGTAATTGTTGTTGCTGTTGTTGCTGTAATTGTTGTTGCTGTAATTGTTGTTGTTGTAACTGCTGTTGTTGTAATTGTTGCTGTTGTAATTGTTGCTGTTGTAATTGCTGCTGTTGCAATTGTTGTTGTGGATCTAATACCACAGCCACTGCATTAAATTCTTGAGCATAAGGATTCACGTACCCTTGAACTCCCCATGGGTTCATTGTAGGTTGAACAATTAACGTATTAGATCGGTTGAGGTCTGGTTGATTAGCAATTTGTTCTTGAGCAACCGGAACACTTTGCTGAATTGGAACATGTTGTTGTGCTGGAACATTGTTTGTGGATGTGGTGGATTTGTCCTTACTATTCTTCTCAGCCAAGTATTGTCTTCTATTAATTTCAAAGTTTGGATCTTCCAAATACTCTTGCAAACCTCCTGTTAACGCGGTGGGGGCATGTTTTATCGTTGGCACTGGCAACTTGGTGGCATATTCCAAATGTTTGGCCACTCTCAAGTAATCAATGACATATTTAGTTTGGTCTACGAATTTTTTATAGATCTTAAGAGACGATTCTGCATCTACTTTGGACATTTCAAAATAATGCTCCAATAAATTAATCACCCCTTCGTTCAACTCTTGGAAAAGCGCCAATAAATCTTTAACCAACAATCTAAATGCGGTCAATAACACATCGTTATTGATTTCATTTTCAATAAAGTTATTTCTTAATAAAGCGTCGATCTGTTTTTGTACCGATTCACATTCTCTTAAGAGCCCTTTTTCGATTTGGAGGTTTCTTAATCGACCACCGGATTGGCTGGACATGGAATTATTGGACCGTTCATCTCTAACGTAGTCCATTCCAGTACTGCCAAACTCGTGTACCCGGATCTGCAAGTACTTGCAGTACTTCATAACGAACTTTATGTCGTTATTGAACGATCCTGATCTGGTGATCTTGTTATTCAAGTTCAACATGGAAGAGTCCCGATTGGACAAATATTCCAACGTCACGTTGGGCTCTCCTTCCCGAATCATAATGTGGATCACTATGAGCGCCTTGTATACTACAGACCAAGCGTTATCGCCCAACCGATACTTCAACGTCTTCATAATAACATTGAAGTCATCCGAGTCCCGTTCGTGCTGCATCGTCGTCGCCATTAAGATCGGCTCGATATACTTGGGCTTGGGTGCTGCCACCTTGATCTTGGTGGCACCTTTCACTATCTTTTCATACGTTGTCATACTGCAATTGCCAAACAGAAGCAAATATAGCCTTTGTTGGTTAGCGCTGTATTTTTCACTATGAGGGTGTGCGTGGTGGGAGCCCAAGGCTGGCAGTGCTAAAATGATTGGCGACGATTGTATGTACAGAGTGAGTTTTGTAGTGGCAGATGGACGTGGTGGTTGTGGTATGGATGGTGGTGGATGTTGGTTGTTGTTGGTGGTTTTTTGGTTCGAAATGGGATATCTGAAGTGAATCTACGGCCAAACTGAATGAAGTCCTTTTCACTAGGAGTGAAAAGGACTCGATTGCAATTGTTTGATGTTTATTATCAATATATACACGAATGGTTGGTTGGCTATGTATTGCCATTGCAATTGGCCCACCAACTGGTTTATAGTTACGTACTTTGTAGAAGTGGCCAGTGCTATGGCCACTGATTTATGTCGTTTCAGTGATAATTTCGGTGCAATGACACTTCTGGAGGTGCCAGTAGATCGTTAGGTTGTAGATTGTCGCTGGTGGTTTCCAAATATCCACTAACACTCCGAAAAAGTTGGTCTCTGGGTCATTAGTTGGCCAATTTCACAATTTCGAAAAATTGAGTTATTGGATGCAAATATTGGCCCTAGCGACATAGAACTAGCAGTAACTAAACTATTTTTGTTTCAATCCACCTCTCTTCTCCAAGAAATCCTTTGCTTCGTTCACTTTAGTGGCCAAATATGGAGAACCACCTTTATCAGGATGGTTTGCCATCATTAACTTTCTATGTTGCTCTTTCAACTTGAATTTACTCAAGTTGGTTTCTTTCAAGTTTAATATTTGCAATGCTTCCTTGGCGGACATCTTTTGTCCAAAGGTACCTCTAATGAAAGCCTTCCCATTTAATCCTGGCTGGTTAGATTTGACGAACCCGGCCGCAAAATAGGCAACCCCAAACACTCCCATCCCAGTGATCCAAGGATGGTCCCCCATCCATTCACACGATTTGTCGAAATACCATTCTGCTGATCCTTCAGATGCTGGTTTACGTTGTAATTGTCCAGTATATTGAGGCGAAGATGCTGCTTCACCAACACCGGCTGCTTGCAGCGAGTGTTGTTCGCCTGGAATAGCCAAAGTAGGAATTTCCATCGCCATATTGTCACCTCTTTATGTGGATACGGTTTGATTTAACAGTTGTAAAACTGACTTGGTTTAGTTAAAAATTTTAAATGTCGCAGTGATATTTTCCACTGCGACTTTGCATCCAATTGCCCGCGACATTTTTGCCAGAGGAAAGAAACGAAACATATAGCACGACGTATGGCTGCTGGTTATCCGGTTGCTCTTGAACCTATTTGCCATCGATCGTATTCGGAATAGGTAGCAGGCTAAATCGGAAAATATGAAGGGTTGATTTGGGTCACGTGATTTTCTTCTATTATCTCGAAGGATGGCAAAAAGCAGGCTAAGAAGTGGCAGGGAATAGATGCAGCAGGTTGTACTGCCGAATTCAGTTGCAATCTCTTCTAGCGCCACTTGTTACTCCCTGGAGTCTGCGATGTGGCCACAGCATTTGCAGCTCGATGGCAGTGTAAAGCACCGAATGTCGTGGCCAGACAAAGTCTCTCGTCCTCCACAGAATTTCTATTGATTGTCCCCCATAGATAACTAGTCGCACAGCTCAGCTCTAGTGCTACCAACGCAGTAAGTTATTTAACTAACAGACACAAACGAGCAACAACAGCAGAATTCCGCTTCCAGCTCCACCAGAGCAAACTACTGCCACGTCATATTCTCTCCATCTCTTCATTTATCACTTTTCTCCCAGGATCATTAGTTTTGCAACCACTTCTACACCACTAGCGATCACGCACGAGAATTTGGTCACGTGTGTATTTTGACCTTCTCACGACGGTTTCGTGCGATTTTGCATAGTGATGAGATGAGCTCAGCTAAAGAATTGATAAAAAGTTTCAATCACAGCTGAGATACTTATCACAGATTTTTTACAATTTGTTTGGGGTCTTGAGTGTATTTGGGTTTGGATATTAGTTAGAGGTTTCTTTTTTTCTGTAAATATGAGAGTTTATCAATGCCATTTTTGTTCTAGTCCTGTGTATCCATTACATGGGATCTTGTTCGTTAGAAATGATGCTAAAGAGTTTAGGTTTTGTAGATCTAAATGTCACAAGAACTTCAAACAAAGAAGAAATCCACGTAAGTTGAGATGGACCAAGGCATTTAGAAAGGCTGCCGGTAAGGAATTGGTGGTTGATTCCACTTTAACCTTTGCTGCTAGAAGAAATGTTCCTGTTAGATATAATAGAGATTTGGTTGCCACTACCTTGAAAGCTATGTCGAGAGTGGAAGAAATTAGACAGAAGAGAGAAAGAGCCTTCTACAAGAATAGAATGAAGGGTAATAAAGAAAAGGACTTGGCATTAGATAGAAGATTGGTTGCACAAAACCCAGAATTGTTAAGAGTCAGAGATGTTGAATTGAGAAGAAAGGCAGAAAGATTAGCTGCTAAACAAGCTGCTCAAGAAGTAGAAGATATGAGTGTAGATGAAGAAATGGATTCAGACATCGAATCTGAATCTGAACAAGAAGAAGAAAAGGTTAAGGTGTTGTTAAAGAATAAGAGAAAAGTTAGAAATTGATTGATTTCTCTGTTTCCCTCACCTTTAATATTTATCATTATCATCGTAGACTAAATGCATTGTCATGGAAATTGATCCTTTTCCTCAATCATTTATCAATTTCTTCTAGGTTTAATATTCTTTATTGTATTTTACATATTTAATTAATTGCATATTTTTGAATTAACATTTTATTGTCTATTTGTTTGTATTATGACATTTCAAACCCTGCTCCGGTATTGATGGAATAAAGGATCTTCTTCCTTATCAATTGTTTGTCTTTGTAATCTGGTAACTTTAATAAATTTACACATGTAGATGCGGTTGGTAATCGTTCGGTATCGTTTCCAGAGTTTCTAATACCAAATTTAGGGGTTAAGGTACTGAATCCTAATAATGGAGCTCGACTTACTGAAGTAACAAACTTGATTAATTTGCATTGTTCTTCGCCACTGAATTCTTCTACTACTTCCCAGAATAATTGAATGGTTAAGTCATCGTCAAAGTATCCTCCATACTCAACATTCTGTTTCCAATCTTCAATATCAACATTGTTTATCCCTCCAGATATCAACATTTGCAATTCAAATGGATCAAACATACTTAACCAATTGGAATCAATAATTTCATGTAGTCCTTCAAGGAAATATTTCGTTTGAATATGCAAAGATTGATTTAACTTAAAATTGGATATTTGATGAATGTAATTCAATTTATTACTTTGATCTACTTTTGTTTCCTTTCCTTGGCTCATTATATCAAATGAGTATGATTTTCCATCCAAAAGCAGATCTATCGTGAAATTAAGGTCAAGCGATTGTAATTCACCAGGAGGCAATTGTAGAAGTTTCATTAAATTCTGATATAACTCCTTATCTAGATAATTCAAATCATTTATTGAATTCTTCATATTACTATTACACCATTTTCCAAGAAAAAATGGCGCAAATGAAACGTCTATCAATACGTTCTCGTAGAAGCATTTACCCATAATACTCCCCAAAAATCTAAGATAGAGAAGCTTCTCTCTTTGAGTATTTACATCGATTTGCTTATTGATTTTCTGATAGATTTCTTCGTTGGGATATATTTGGTGGTCACTAGTTGTTTTGAATAGTCCAACATTGGGATTGAATCCTTCTTCCACAACACTGGTCAAGAATTCTTTTGTAATTCCACCTCCATCTATCCCAACTTCCTGGCCACCATATTCGTTAAAAAATGCAACTTCTAGTTGATTTTTGAAAGTATTTCCTAGTTTGTGGTAACTTTCAAACGCATCTTCAAGAAGATGCTCCCGACGAATATCGGCATGCAATCTCAGGGTAGGTGCGAAGAAAAAAGCGCTTGATCTACCATTTGGATTCAATCGTTGTTTGTCTAGTTCTATTAATGTTTGAAATATCCTTACTCTATCATTAAAATCAATGAAAAAAGGTAGCTTTTTCAACACTTCTAATTTGCAATTAGTATCAGTTCTAAAAGATTCGCCAGTAAAGGTTGGTCTCCGTGGTCTTATATCTGTATCTGAATCGTATGCTTCTATTCTTCGCTCTTCTTCTTGTGCTACTGCTTGCAATAAGCTATCCATATTGAACCTTAAATCTCTTGGTGAGAAGAACTTGCTAGGTAAGAACTTCATTCTTAAGTTTTTCATATAGAATTGATTTAGCAATGCAATTGCAATGGTTTTCAATTTAGTAAGGTTTGGATAATTCGAAAATATTAAGGTCAAACTCAAACTTCTATAAAGTTTGACAATCTCGATAGCTTGTTCAATATTTAATTTTTCATTATTGAAGCTTTCAGCATCAGTAGAAACAATTAACCAGTATGACAACAATTCTGTAAACGTATAAATGAAGCGCCAATAATCGTCTGTTTTTTCATTGTATAACTTTTGCAATTGTTCACTTTTCAAGTAATCAGTTTGTTCATTTACTAGGGCATCAAATATATTGTTAGATCTAACTTCGTTATAAAACCATTCAAAAGTCCCAGGACTGATGGTTAGTATCATGCATAGTTTTGATTTCATAGCTGGATAAATAAAAAATAACCCTGAAATTAACTGGACATTGGATTTATTGAATGATAAATAGGTTATTGCTTGTTGAATGAATTGGCCGGTGTAAAGTATCTGTATTTTATTAATAATATTCGTATCAACATATACGACTTCATCTTCTTCGTCGTAGTCGTCTTGCTGTAGTTCATCTTTATCTTCGTCTGATTTAATTGAAAAGGTAATTTTGGCTAAGATGTTAGCCAATAGTTCGAAATCGGCATTTATAAATGGTTGGTTCTCGTGGATTGAAAGAAAATTGTATAAGAAGTTTATTAACTCTATTTTACGCATACCATCCATTTGGAGTTTGGGAGCAATTGATCTGATTATTGGTAGTAAATTGTTAGATGCATTTACCAACGGATTGGACAAAACCAGGGCGAATGCAGCAATGGAGTCGTTGATATTAATTAAGAATATTAGTTCCATAGGAGCATCTGCCTTCCTCAATGCTGCGATAGCACCAGGGTATGTACCTTCAGTCCCTGGAAAGAATTCAGCATTATGGATGAGCAACTGAATACAATCCAAAGTAGCTGATCGAAGTGCTTCAAATTTCAAAAGGTGGAATAACGAATTTAATACCAACGTAAACGATTTAAACGTCCAATTGTATGGCAATTCCTGTAAACGGTCATGTAGTAACTGCAAACTATTGGTATCACTAGTCTTCGCGATATACCACTTAGATAAGAAGACAAACTGATATAACCACCGATTCCACTCGAGCTCGTCTGTGATTATAGATGAGGACCAACGGTCATTTAATTCCACGGCGTAGGTTGTCAAATCTACGTAGCTTCTTATAGCTGATTGCAAGGCAATTGCCGCCTGAACTTGCCTTCGGTTATCTTCACGTTGCTGGCGCTGAAGTCGCTGTTGCTCCAAATAGTTGGCTCCACTACCAGCGCCAGACTTGTTCCCGAGGTTGACAACCCGTCTCTTAGTGGACCCAGTAAAATTTAGCATCAATGTTGAATGGTTGAAGATAGTAGGAGTGGTTTTGCAACGCTTTATAATCCCCTCGGCTTGGTAAGATCTTGAGCTACGGTATATAATCGGTTGTTTTTACGACCATGACTTCCGGTTTCGATTGCAAAATGAGATTTCTAGAGTAATGGAGTTTAATGGTTCATACTGAAGATGTACTTCTTGGTTGAGTAGAGAGTGATGTGTGAGAGATAGAAGGATATTGCTAAGTTGAAATTGAAAGAGTTACAGAAATAAAATAAGGAAAAACATGGGGCATAGGAAACTAGGAGAAGATAACTAAATAGATACGCTCAACGCTTTACAAGTGCTAGTTGTATTGTTTCTGAGTTGTATATCTATTGGTTTCTGCTGAAGTTACAAACCACTCAATAACTCATTCATTCAAATCTCTATTGTATAGTCTAGTATTTCTATCACTATGGATATCGATCAGGCTCTAGTCTTTGAGCCTGCAACATCTGTTGTGCTTCAGATGTGCTCTTTAAGCATTGATTAATTGAATAATCTTACCAAAGGAATCAATGTAGTATTTTGGGACAAGTGAACGATCAGATCCTTCAACTGTTTGGTGTAATTCGCCTAATCTGGTTCCTCCAGATAAAACCAACATGGATGAAGCAAGATCTCCATCGTTGGCGAATTTGATATCGGTATATAACGTATCGCCAATCATTAACGTCTTCGATTTATCAAAACCTATTTCATTAATGATGATATTTAAAAAACCCGTACTTGGCTTCCCAACATTAATAAAATCTCTATCTGCTGTAAATTGCATAAAGTTCACCATTGAACCACCAGCAGGCAATATAATCCCCTCTGCTGCTGGGTAGGAACGATCAATATTTGCCCCAATAAACGGAATCAGTTTATTGTCGTGCAACAAATACTGTAACGTGGTAGCGATTCTCATATAATTCACTTCCTTAGTAGACCCCACCACTATAGCTTTCACATCATGATCCACTTTCAAGAGTTCATGGTCAATGTCAAAGCTGACGTCCAAACTTGGATCACACCCTCCAACTGGTTGATACCCCATTTCCTCCAATTCTTGCTCGATTCCTTTATCTCCCAATACCCACACTTTGGAGTTTAATGGAATTCCTTGCAATTTGATGTGTAAAGCTGCTGCGTAGCATGTAGGAAAGATATGCTCTTTCGTGATACCTTTGAACCCTAAATTCGCAAACTTCTCTACATAGTCTTTTCTCGATTTCGAAGAGTTATTGGTGACAAAGACGTACCGCTTACCAAGTTGGTTAAGGTATTCAATCGTTTCCAACACTCCAGGTATCAACTCTTCACCTAACCAAATCACTCCATCACAATCAAAAAGAAAATTATCGTGCTGGTCGATAATGTCTCGTGCTGACTCTTTGGTCAATATTTCAATTGGTTGGGTCATGTTGCACTTAGCTGCTACTCTTCATGGCAATACGTCTTTTCTGAATAGAGTCACAAGATGAGCTTACATGGTAGCGCTCTACTAAATGAAAATGGATCTCTCTTGAGCTAGTGAACGCTTGTCAAAACAAGTTCTGGTGTAAGTTAAGGTTTAATGCAATATATTCAATAAATACTTTGGTTCTAATGATCTTTCTCTTCGGGATATACTGAAATTAGCCTATTTTTCCACAATTTTAAAGAGTTCTTGCGGACAATATCTTCATGTAACATTGTATTGTCGTCATTATCGTCGTCTGTGTCGGGGAAGTCTCCATGCACATCTATTTGTTTCTGACTCTTAATCATCAGAACTTGATACTGCTTTGTTTTCGACTCATCTTTATTCTTCGAAATTAGATATTTACTTCCGTAATGCAAATCTTTCATCAAAATTTCTCGAGTTCTTTCGAGTGCTTCAATGTCAGCCACTCTCTGGATTGTATCATTTAACAAGTCATCAAAATATGGCTGCAGAGCAATCTCATGAAATGCTCTCATCATCGGTACGGAATCAGGACGAACTTGCGAATGGGAATCAAGGGTAAAAATATTAAGGTTATCGTATTGTTGAATATAATCTGCTCGAGTCATGATTTGTCTAGCTCTCCATAATGGTAATGCTGGTAAGGTGTGGTCTGGATAAACCGCTGGTGGTGATTCCACAATCACTTGTTGTGGTATCATCATTGGATTGCTAGTGGACCGATCCATCTCTACAAATTCTTTCATTAGTAACATGGCACTAGTAGAAAATTTCCCCGACTCCATTACATCATCGTCCATATCTGTACCTAATAATCCACACTGGTTCAAAAACCACGTCTTTTCTCTGTCAATAATTTCATGACATGCTTTAAATATATCTTTATGTTGAGCAACTTGTGAAATATGTTGAGCTCTACCTCCGATTAAATCATACACCTGATGGCACTCAGTTTCTGATATTGGGTCATGTGGTAAGAACCGGTTTCTAATATAATTTAATGCTGAAGATGTCTGTTGACGATCAAAGTCTCTTACATTGATTAATTCTAATCTGGTACCCAATTTCTTTAGTTTCTCGTAAACCCAATAATCGTCGCTATTGAATATTATAGTTGCCAAGCCTGATCCACTAAGAGATTCTGCTTTTTGTTGAAGTAACTCTAGTAACTTTATCCCTTCTTCGTTTTCTTTAATCAAATGAGCATTATTAATGATCATAATTAACGGCTTGTTTACTCTGGCAACTCTTTTAATCGCCAATTCCTCTAGTTTACCAAAGGCTCTTTCAATATCTAGTAAAGCAGTGGTATCTCTTGGCCCTCTGATAGAAAATAGAGAACCAATGTAATCTTCATTATAAGTGAAATTTAGAGATTTTCCGAGTCTGATTCTAAAGATTTCTGGATCAGCATGAGCATCAAAGATTGCCACATTATATCCATCTACTTTCTTCATTGATTCAAGAATTAACGATGTTTTACCAGTACCTTTTTCACCCACTATCAAGAAATATCTTCCAGTGATTTTTCCCAGAATAATATCGTCTAGTAACGATTGCTGAGGAGTCCTATGAACCCAATGCTCGCCATTCTTATCGTCTTGACTGTGGGTTTTAGAGTGTATTCTCAAGGTGGCAGTAGGATCTCCAACTTCGAAAGCATCGTCCATTTTATCAAGAACATGCTTCCCATAAAACTTATGATACATCAACCCAGCAATACCCAACATAGCAATTGAACTGAACGTTATACCAATAGTTTCTCCACATTTCACTAATATATCTTTCCAATGGTACTGTTGGTTATTTGAATTGTTATTGTTATTGCTATTACTATTGCTATTATTGTTGGATTTCTCTTCGTCCTTCAATCCATCGATAACGTTAGAAAAGAGCAGATTAAACTGACGGACCGCAATAACCTGACGTACTGGTAACCGCTGTAGCAATTTCCATTGATTCTGATTGGGTTTAGCTGCTAATCTTAACATTTGATGTATAATTAACCTACTTGAAAAACTGGATGCTCAACAGTAAATGTACATTCCGATGAAATTTCACTGAAAACATCAATTTCTTGTAAATTCGTCATCGTGCTTGTAAATAGAAACGATGCCGTCATTGGAGGTTGAATTGACCACATTGATGAATAAATTGACATGAAATTACAATGGTGGACTTGTAAACTTATTCTATAGCGACTACTCTTTCAACTCCATTCTTTTGACAGAGAATCTTGTAGACCAAGCTGAATATTTGCTTGACGCGATTTCAAGCGATAAGTAGGTGTAAATCAAACCATGGGCCTGTTTATCACGGGCCAATACGGTTTTTGGGTGTAATTGGACTGTTGATCCGGTTGGTCTTGCTGTAGTTGTGCTTGATCTTGTGGTTGATTTTGTAGGTGAGCTTGAGCATCTTGTAGTTGTTGCTGTTGAAACTGTAGGTGTTGTTCTTGTTGCTGTTGCTGCTGTTGCTGCTCTTGTTGCTCTTGCTGTTGTAATTTAGGCAAGTTTCTGGCCAGAGCCATTAATAATTGAACTGTTTTATGGTGGACGTCGGAATGAATACGATGACGCTGTAACCTCTTATCGAAATAAGCATCAGACTCTTCAAACAGACGTTTAGACATTATGAAACTAACAAGAACTATGCTATATACCCTAGACTAAGATTACTTATCACTAAACAAAGACAAGAGCTTTAATACTATAAATCGAACTATCAGAGTAAATGTAGTTCAAGCAATAAAGAAGAAGTAGCAAAGTAATTGAAGTAAATAGATTTAATTCCACGCTTAAAGATCCAAGCACAGAGTAAGCAATGGTTTACGTGACCAGGTCCTTTTGGGAATGAATAATATGTCACTACTGTTTCCCTTTCAACTACAAATTACTATATTTAGTATGCTCAGCACATAGAAGAGCGTGAGCAACTGGTAGAGTACAGAAAGTAGCATACAATTACAGAAAGAACAGGAAACTTTACATTAACTAACCACTGTTACAATAGTCGACATTCGTTTGTTATGGGTTCGGTCCGTAAAGTATAGCTTTGCTCTTTTAATGTGGAGAAGTTGGATTATGGTGTTGATCTCATCTTGTATAGTGAGATGAGCATCGATGTTCTGCGATGGTAATGAAATCTGAAGGAAATATATTTGTATAGCACGACATTTCCTTCCATTGACCGCCTGTACTCTTGATAGAAGACTACTGTTGATAGAAGTCTAGAATCGAATCTTATAATATTTAGTATTGTGGGTGTTGTAGGAACCAAAAAATTAATTTGATTATTATCTAACTATGAAACAATTCTCAGGCACTCACGTAAAACATAGTGCCAATGTTATACAACCATCCTCTATAGAATTGGAGACTGTTTTTTTAGTTAAATCTAAAACACCGTATGTTTTTGCAATCAAGAAAATAGACAAGATTGTTGGTAAGTTTGCCAATGTCAACGGTAACCAGTACAATAAAGTAAGGTATATTACGGTAAAAGGAATGGGTAAAGCTATGGTTAAGACTGCTAATATTGGATTGAAATTCCAAAATGACGGTGATTATAAGGTAGAATTCTTAACTGGTTCCGTGGAAGTCTTGGATGAGTTTGTTGATGAAGAAGATGAATCGCAGTATAATAATCGGATGGTCAGTTATTTAGAAGTAAGGATATGGATACGATGAATAAAACAAAGGTGAAACATGCAGTTTATGTTGATCATACACCTGACATGTTGTGTTAATGTCTGTTTCAGAAATGAACGGAGCGAGAGATATTAACGATAGATGGGACGGCCAATTTAGTATAATTTCTAACACATTGGTTTACTACACTCAAATCTTACAAAATATGAAGTATGTATTTGGATCTTTCGCCATTCCATATCGAAAACCCTTCTGTAACTATTATTTGTTTGGTATTCTTGTCATCATCTCTTGGTTCTAATAGGGACTTTCCTAGATATACATATGGCACTTGATCCTGCTATATTTCCAGTATGGGCGAGATCACCCAACAGGGCATCTATTCTTGCATGATGTTATTACGGAAGCGTTAGGGTTTATGTAACAAATAATATAATCTAACTAAACTTGTATTATCTTAATGGTTCAATTTGTTCTCGCAATTTGCTTTTATGTCTAGCAACTCTTGTAATTGTTTGTCAGTTTTACTATCAGCAGCAACATTATCAAAATGACTTAATGCCTGGTTAATGAAATGTAAACATTTTGTATAATCTCGACTGTAGTAACACCTCTGAACAATATATAAAAATTGGTTTCTGTCGGATTTCTTTGTTACATCTAAATGATCAACTTGACTGAATAATTCTTGCTCATTGTTAATTGTAGGGCCCTGACTGTAGAACTGCAGCTTCTGTATCTGGTACTCTTCGTTCAGTTGTGGCTTTCTTTGTTTAGACATCAGAATAGTTGCTTCTTGATTCAACTTTGCTGCTGATGAGATGCACCTATAAATCCACTGCGCTACCATGTTTTACTCTAGTGGAAGTATTAACATTGTAATAGCTCAAATGGTAAGGAAATGCAATGATATGATCCAATATTGAACTCATGTTAGCAATTGAAGCTAACGATACTACCTTTACAACAATTTGAGAGAAATGTTCAGAAAAGTGACTAAAGTTGCAAAATATGAAAGATTTGTTTTGACAAGCAACTACTGATTTAATATTACCTAAACGGACTACCAATTCAATTTGCTCTTGCAAGGATCTGCCTTATCAGAGAGATTCCGGTTAATCCTACCCATTTACCTCATTATACGCTTTTGCATGTATTGATGCGGCTATACCAAGTATTTTGATTGCTTGAAAGTGATTCCATAATATATTCGGCCGAAAAGAAGGAATCCCATTCAATAATCAAAAACCAACGGTTCCCTCTCGTTGCTATCGGCTATCGTTAACCAGAGTACGGTTGTACTAGCAGATGAAACTAGAAGCAACAGAGGAGTAAAGGCTGTGCACAATATTGATCTTGGTAATATTGTCAACTGACCGCATTTCGCATATTTTGGCAGCTCATAGCATGCATGTAAACAAAATGAAATTTGCCTAAAATGGGGCGACTAATCTGGATAGTTATACGTCGCTTGTCGTGGAAGTACGGAGATTATGCCGAATTCAACATTGCTTAGACGAAAACACGGAAAATAATTCGTTAAAACAGTACATTCAAAACTGAGGTGGTGACGGAAGAGTTGGAAATAACCTTACTGAATTCGTGAGTAGTACACGAGAGAATATCGATGGTTTGGAGAACTCACCCTCCCTCACCTCATGCTAGTTTTTTCCCCAATGGAATACAAAGCTCCTACGACAATAAACACATATTATACATTCCTCTGCAAGTTCACTATTATACATGAAATTAAGGTTTTTTACCATCCTCAACAACCGCACCTTTGGCGAATTCAACGTATCGCCTGATCAAAACCACAAGTCCAGCACGGGAGACCATGCTCGACTCACAACGCAATAGCATCCACTATGGTGATTTGGTTGACATGTCTCTATTTTGTTATTATGCAAACTATAAGCAGCTTTAGTTTAAACTTTCCCTGTATATAACATATACGATCATCGTATTTGTGATGATGTCACAATCATGTCATAAATACATCATCGGTCCGACATTTCCCAAGGCATCCGCTCGAAAGCTATGCCCCAGTGAAAATCCACCATAGAAAACAAAGTATAGCAACAACAAAGCCGCCAGTTCCGAACATAATTAACAATCAACCTTTTCATGAATTACTCGCCTGTTATCAACCCCTAGTCATGTTGCCTCCCCCAAGAAAAAAATATCCTCCAAGTAAAAGTTTTTCTCAGCTCCCAGATGTTTCTTTTGTACTGTTCTTCCTCCTGCCTAATATTCTGTGCCAACCTCGTACCGAAAAACCGTAATGTTTCGTAAAATGTAGTTAGTTTGATTTATACACGATCGTTGCTTTGAGGTATAGCCGATTTCCATTACGTAGTTGCTAAACCAGTTTCTTATTTATAATTTATTTATGATTAGTTATCATAATTTCACCATAGTTTCCTTTCATCTTCTTTGACTAACATGATGTCGCATCCTCATGCCAGCGATAGTGGCGATGGTAATGAAAATGGTAATGTTAATGTTTCCACCACCATCACCAAGTCTGCAATGGCAGCTAATAGTAAAATAGAACCTAAAGCTTCAACAGAGGCAAGTCTAACTATCACCAATTCTGCTAATGAGCAGGTTTCTCCTTTGAATAGCGACACGGGAAAAACTTCTTCTTCCGATGTTGCACTCGCCGCATCTTCCACAGCGTTACCAGTGAATACAGTTGGTTCATCAACCAGGGATACATCGCAGCTTCAATCGCTAGATCAACCCATGAATAATACTGTTGAAAATGTACATACGTCAGATCCTCCACCATCTCAATCCAACGGATCCCATCAACCACTTCCATCTCTTTTAAAGTCCCCCATCACTCCTCCCATCACTTCACCTACAAATTCTACAGCTCCTCAGCTTCCACAAATTTCCATACAATCTAATGAAACTAACATGTCCTCCCCAGCAAGATCTGCAAATTCCTCACACAATGCCAGTTCCTCACCTTCCTCAGTGACTAGCCTACCATCTCCAACTTCGAACATACAATCCCATAAATCTTCCATATCAAAATCTCCAAATTCAAATTCAAATTCAAATTCAAATTCAAATTCAAATTCAAATTCAAATTCAAAATCACCTTCTCTATCTCCGAAATTCAATCCGTCCCATACGGCTTCTCCTTCAAATCTACAAGTCAACTATAATTCAAATAATCAGAATCAAAGATTTTCTCCTTTACCAAACCAAGTGTTTTTACATCAAGCACCAGCGCAAATGCATCAATTGCCACCTCATTTGCCGCCAATTTCACTTCCTAATAACCAAGTATTTCCTTATCCCATTGGCTACATGGATCAAAACCATATGCCAGTTCATGTCCATCCTCAAATGAATCAACAACCTTTAATGTCACATCCTTTGATAATTCAACCTCACCATATAAATAACATTCCCGCTATAGATTCAAAGAAGAAAATTAAGAAAAATTCAAGAAGAAAACATAGAAATTCTCATTTAGGTTGTGGGACTTGCAAAAAAAGAAGAATCAAATGTGACGAATCTCTACCAGCTTGTAACAACTGTTTGAAAGGTAAGTTACATTGCGCTTATCTAAATCTAGATGGTAATGCCAGATCAGCTTTGAGAATGGCTCAATACAATCAATCTTTGCGTCAAGAAAAGGTCGAGAACACAGTTGATGATAAATCTACCACCACTTCCCCTAATTCTATTTCTCCTAAAATTTCCCCTAATCAATTATATCCATATCAAACATTTCAGATACTTTCAAGACAAGCGCCACCTCAACAAATTTTAACATCCATGGCACCGGGTCAACCTATGACTGCTCAAATGCACCAACTTCCAATTCAGGTCGCACCTCCACAACCTATTTCTGGTCCAACCGGGTTAATCTATGTACCTATGCAACAGAGAATCCCTCCTCCATTAGCTTCCGTTCCAGCAAAGCAACCTCAACAACAGATTAATAGAACTCTTCATCAAAATGAGTACCAGCAACTTGAAACTTCAGAGCAACAAGTCAAGCTACCACCAATTCAAAATTTGACTCACGACGTCGATAAAGTTCCGACTATATCAAACTTGCTAATGTAGTCATTTATCATTCATTTATTTACGCACATATGGTAATATAGCTTGCTAATGTTATGTCTTCAGTAATCTACCTCTACGGCTCAAGTCTGACATTACATTGACTTTTCCAGGTTAAGATCAAAATAACTTGAGATAGGAATGGGTTCCTATTTGGCTTCTTTGCTATCTTTAGTCTTCACTTTAATTACAATTCCCAACATTTCCAAGACAGTGCCTTTACACTAAGAAATATAAGCCAATGTCAATACAAATCACAACTACATTCAAACCTGTAAGGTAAGGAAACTTGCAACATCCACAATGATAGATGGTCGTCGTTAAATTATTGCGTTGGTCTGCGTTTTGTATAGAGATCAACTTCTAGTTTAGGTGTTCGAAGTATAACTCTACAAAGATTGTTAATTATCAAGTTTGTTATCTAGAATAATATTCAAGTATCTAATATACAAATTATGGAACCTTTGTTCACAGTAGAAATACATAACCATTCCCATAATATAGTACAACCAAAATTACCTTAAAAAGCGTATTTCAATTGCATTGTACCATCTGAAGTTTCCAGGTTGTTCTTTCAATAACGATTATATCAAAGTAACCACGCTGACTGGGTATGGCAAATCACTTTTTAACACCTATAACTTCAGTGGTTGGCTTCTTCTTCTTCTTTTCATCGATTTGCTCCACTTTTACCTCATCCAAACCCTTTTCTTGTAATAATTTCTCAATATAAATCTTGGCTTCATCACTTACATCACCTTGCACTAAGATTTCTTCCTTTTTATCGGCAGTCTTACCTATTGATGCCCCAGTAGCGAACTTGGAGGCAAATGTCTTTGCCAACTTTTTCATATCGATTTCAAAAACTTCCAACCCAGTGATGGAGATGATATGCTTCCTCTTATTTCTTTCAATTCTCTTAATGATCACTTTGGAGTTAAGTTTCTTTTGCAATTCACGTTCTTCCTTTTGTTCCTGTTTCAATTGAAGCTTTTGCAAATCAGACTCTATCTTTTGCTGCTTTTCCAAACTCAAGGTAGATTCAGCGCCAATAACAGCATCACCATTCAATTTTTGAAATAATTCCGCATCGTTAGCCTGTAACCATTCTTGACAACGCTTGATGGAAGCACCAAATTCACAATATTCCGGTGGGAATGAACATACTCCGCAGTAAACAGTGGTACGTGGTTCTAATTCTGCCATTTAATCAACTACTTTATTAACAAATATATCCCGTTCTAGTTGAAGTGATTAGGACTAGTTTTACTACAGCGATTCTACAAATCTAACAGTGTGAAAAATTTCCTGGTGGTGTGTATATTACTATATGGTAGCGCGGCTTAGTTATAAATCATTAAAGTCATCGATGGAAATGAAGCTACGAACAGGACGGGAGTCTTCGAGTTCAACGCATCTCCATAAACTTTTCTTAAGGAGTGGCTTGTCGTCGACTTCTTGGTAAATTTTCGAAAGGAAATACCAAATTTCTGGATTGTTGTAGCCATATGGCCAATTTGTAGAATAGTTTTCCAACATGGTTTTTAATCTGATTAAACCGGCGCTTTTATCCCTTTTAGATACAAATAAGGATGACTCCGTAGTGTCGTCGATAATGAATAATTTGCATAATCCCAATAAGGTATTTCCGTAGTCAAATTTGTTATATTTGCCGGTAGTATCATTATTGATTACCTCTAATGATTTTTCAAATTCTTGCAAAGCTAAGAACTTTCTTCTGGTACTAGTAAGATATCCCAATGCAGTATATGTGCGTACGTTAGCTTCGTAGATTTCTTCTGCTTCAACAATACATTTCTCTGCATCTTCCAATAATCCTACCTTATTGTAAATTCTTCCAGTCCATAACCAAATCTGTTGAAGAATCTTACGTTCGCCAATAGAGTCGGTCACAGCTCGAGGTCCAGTTACACTAGCAGTGTCTTTGCCTCTTCTGGTTGGAACACGGGCAACCTCAGTGGTGGTGGTTGGTTCACTCGATCTACCTCCATTAGTAGCAACTCGTGATAATCTTCTTAAAACAGACTCTTTGGCAGGTTCAACCACATCAGGTACCGCTGGGGACTCACTCTTCACTTGGTGTTGTTCGGTAGAACCCCCACCAATGACACTTGGACGATGAGACCATTTACTGTCTTTGATTCCTTTGCTAATGTCCTTAACTTTTCTTGCTGCTTTTCCAGCATCAAATTCAAATAATTCGTGATATAAAATGAATACTTCGCTGACGAATTCTAGAATATAGGAGATCCCATAGATTGATTCTAAAACAGCTAATTGAGTTAATTTCAATTGCAAGATTTCGTACTTGGCTTCAATTTGTAATCGCTTGCGATTCTTTCCAATATAAATACCAGCAATATTAAGAGCATCATTAATGAATTTTTCAGATTCGTGTGATTCGCCAGGGTTCCTGGATTCAATTGCCGTCAACAATAATACCAATAAATTCCATGTCTTAAATGATTCTGGATATCTTTTCAAAATAAATTTACATAATTTGACAGCTGGAGTCAATTTTCCATCATTGGCCAACGCTAAAGCATAGCTAAACAAATATTTTTGATTTCCAGTGGAATTGACTATTAAACTATTTTGATAATATTTCAAACAATTGGTAACTCTACTTTGTAAAACCTCGTAGGAGTATGATTCGTTGGAGGATAAGTAATAGTTATAATAACCAAGAGAATACCACGCCAGTGATAATAGCTCAATGAACTCTGATTTATCAGAATATGGGATATTTGCATTAAATTTCTTGTACAAGAAACTCAATTCATCCTTCTGTTCCTCATCATAAGACAAATCTCCAAATTCAGCAAAAGAGTCCAAATATTTGATTAAATCTTCGCTATATTTGCCCAAAGATGTTAAAACACTATTTTTGCTGGTATATTTAAAATATTTTTGCGAATTGATTGGATTGAATTTGGCAATACAGGCAGTATAAACATTAATAATAGATAAAATATCATTAATATACCCTCCCTTGTTTTCTGCATCTCTTTCAAGATAACTGACCAATGTGTTAAATGCGGCGTAGGCTTCGTCGAATTCGTTATTTGAAAGTAAAGTATAAACTAAGTTGGTCAAGACAATTTTCGATTGGTAACTTTTAGAAGTTGAATTAACAAGAAACTTCTTTGAAGTGGTAGGTTTTAATAATTTAATTTTGGAAGAATTAATAGGATGGTGGAACTGTTCAATGGACTCATACAAGTTGTTAATATAATCTTCTAGTTCGGCATTTGAAGAACTAGCATCAGGGAATCTGGTACTATCAACCAAGTGACCTTCGATTTCTTCTGAGATGAAAGCGGCAAGCTCGGTACCAAAATTAGAATCTACCAATTTAGTATGTAGAAGCAAGAAACTGGCAAATCCAATGGAGGAGATTTTATTTTCGAAAAACTCCATTTCAGATAATTTGGCGAAAGTAATAGGAGATTTGGCAGACAACGTCGAGCCCAATTCAAAGTAGAGGATGTGTAACCAATGTTTGGCAGCAACTTGGGATTTAATGAAAGATTCTGGAAAGTTGGACAAGTATTCTAACCAGAATTTGTAATTAGTTAACCCTAACAACACAAAGTATCTACAAGTCAAATATTGAATAAATTCGACTTGATGGATGGATGCGTTGGGAATTTGATTGGAAATGGACACAGAATTCAAAACCGACTTCATCTCCTCTAACTTTCCACATAAGAATAACAAGTGGCCCTTAATAACTGAAAAATACAACGTTTCATCGTAGGTGCTATTCTGATAGTTCAAGGCTATGGAATCGAGATAATCAGCCAATTGTTCGATCTTATCGCGAGACTTGCTTGTGTCTTCTGGCAACTCGTCTCCAGCAAAGTCTCGTTGGATTATTCCATGGAGTTGATAGTCAATGAAAATTAAATGTTGAAAGAAATCCTGCGATTGCTGAAATTGCGAAACCTTTTGAGGGAAACATCCCAAATTCAAACTTCTCGTAAACTTATCATTTACAGAATTGTCTATTATCATGGTTTCTCCTTGTCAACCTACTAAACTCAATATATCGACCAATTACTAACTTTATATTGACACCCTCATTTCATATGCACTAACAATAAATATCCCGAACAAGTAATGTAAATTTTGCATGTGGTGTTAAATATTATATAACCCCATACAATGTACAGCTTTGGTTAGTGGTAGGTGTGATTTCTGTTTGTTTGGTGGTTGGTTGGTATCAAGGTGTAGGAGTGGAAATTAACTTGGGTAGACACTGGATGCTCATTTGGTGGATTGTAGCTGTAGTAGATAGTGTGAGGAGGTGATGGGGAGTAAAATGTGGTGGTCAACACACCATCCGCCTTGAGTGTGTCGTGTAGCGGATTCAATAGCTGGATAAACTCTGTATAGATTTGGGGTTGCTTATCCGAGAGATTTTATTTGGCCCACCCTGGTTCCTTTAGACCATGCAAGAGGCTTTGGTGGATTTTACAATTTCTTCTGTGATCGTATAGTGGTTCTGATGGCAGTTTCTGATTGCCTCTCAAACAGCCAGTTTCTTATTAACACTTCTCAAACACTCTATAGCCATTTCCTGATTAACACCTCTCAAACACTCGATATAACCCAGGCAAATCGGCTATTTGAACTATATCCTTTACTAAAGTAGATGGAGCTATAAACTTGGATTTAAGTTCGGGAAATAGCAAGTTCTCTAACTTATAGTTCATGGCTTCCACCTTGGTAGAATCGTTCTCTTGAATTGGTTCCGGAAGATACAATAACGCAATTTGTCTTAACACCCCTTTCAAGCATTGCTCTTCGTTTTCGTAGTCGATTTGATCACCCAATCTATAAACGAAGTACGGTAATTTTGCAATTATGGGCTCAATTCCTTTCATGATCATAGGCAACGTACATAATAACGCATTACCTTCGTCGTTAACAGTGATTTTGATTCGGAAATACTCTTCAAACATATCCTTCATTTCAACCACATTCTTGATTATAATATCTTTCAGAACTAAGTTTGCACTATCTTCTTCATATAATGGATCCAATATCTCTTGTAACAGAATCGGCTCTGAAATAACAAACTCTCCATAATTGCAAAATTCACTCAAAGATATTTGATAGTAGAATTCAAATAATATAGCTGAATAATCACACAAATATAGCTTGACATCGTATTGAAAACAACATAATCTCCGTGATTCATCAACAATTCCAACATAAACCGCATTGTTAAAAATATTGGTTAGTTGGCGGTTGACTGAATTACTGACTTCCTGTTTTAAATTATTAATACTTTGTAAATTTACCTTAACCCTTGCCCTAGCTTCTGGTAGTTCGGTTTCCAGGTCTTCGTCGAGAAAAGCTTCGGTTGTAGTAGACGAGGATGATTCAGGTAGGAGATACTTCGAGATTTTGCTCTGGTTGGCGTCAACTCTTACCAATTTATTCTCTTGACGAACCTTCTTATTATTTTGAAGTGACATAGAACTTGCATCGTCTCTAATTCGTTTGCTTTCCGATACTAACCTCTGTGATTTGAACTTTCTTGATTTATCAACTTGGGAAAGAATATCATGCAATCTATTGCAAATAAGCTCAATAATATCTTCTTCAAATAAGAATCTGACTTCACGCTTGGTAGGATGAATATTGACATCGACATTTTCAGGAATGATTTCAATAGATAAATACATAAAAGGGTGACTTCCTTTTGGAAGATAAAACTGGAATACTGAACTTAGAGCTCTTTTCAACGGTTCACAAGCGACTAACCTATGATTAATGAAGAAAATCGGTTGGATTTTCTTCTTATTATCGTAATTTGAAGAAGTTACAGCACCAGATACCGAGACTAAACCAAATTCAGAGCTTTGTAGGTCATCTATAAATAACAATTCATTTGCAATTGGTGATCCAAATACCTGTCTTATTCTATCTTTCAATGGAGTTTTTGGCGAAGTAGATAATATTGGTTGAGATTTTTCCACTTTTTTACAAATGATACCAACATCATTGCAGTGAACAGCATATCTTCCGGCTATATCTAAAATCTTCGATAATTCTTCATTCTTAGAGCTGGACGCGTTTACCCTTGACGGGATATTATAGAACAAATCTTCAACTATGATTTGTGTCCCATTTTTACCAGCAACTGGTTTGGGTTCAATTGAGTCTCCCTCGCCCACTTTAAAATTGGGAGTCGCCAAGTTCCCATTGACATAGTACGCCTTGTAAGCTACATTACTCTCACTTGTTTTCGAAATAATCGAAACTCTGGCAATATGTGAAATACTAGCAAGGGCTTCACCTCGAAACCCATAGGTTGCAATCGACTGCAAATCTTCAAAATTTTGTAGTTTAGACGTAGCAAACCGCTGACATACCAACGGTAAATCGTTTTTGAGAATACCAGTACCGTTGTCGGTAATTTGCAACAACTTGAGTCCACCTTCTTTCACAAGAATGCTCACCACGGTAGATTTGGCATCGATGGAGTTCTCCATCATCTCCTTCAAAGCGTTCGCTGGCAGCACAATTATCTCTCCAGCAGCAATCTTATTCACCACCAAAGCATCGAGCTTCTTTATCGTCTGTTCCATTGGGTGGTTGCAACTGTTTCTCCAGAATTGTTGCAAAAAGCTTTCAGGTGAAAAATCCTACGCACTAGGAAATTCCAGAGATAAGATCATCTTCTGCAACACGTAGGTATAAAACGGTAGTAGAGCGTGTTTATTGAGCTATAGATGAGTGTATCAAGTTCTCCGGGTGACAAAGTTGCACGGTTGTCAAATCCAGAGCTTATCAGTCAATATGAGTCGATAAATCGTCAATTGAAGAGCCATACATCTGACGCCATGAAGGGGAATGCCGATGAGTTGATTCAATCGAGCCTTGATAAGGTGAAGTACCTCTATTCGACTATACAGCAAAACAAGAACTCAAATACCAAGATTCACTTGAAAGACGCTGAATCATTCATGCAAACATCGAGTTTTGCTGCTATAAATGCTCGAAATATCAAGTTTGACAGTGAATTGGGGTTGAATAAACAGGATTTTCTTACTAATATAACGTGTTTCCTCCAGAATAGAGTGGATTCTGGGGATGCTGGTGAGCCATTTAACGTTGGGTTAAACCTGGATGATTTAAATATCGGTCTGGTGACAGAGGAGGATACGTTCAATCAGAATAACTGGATCAAATTAGGCATACTTTTCCAACTGGTTAGTAAGAAACTGGTACTGAGTGATTTCCTAAATGGCCCTCTAACTACGGAAAAGAAGGTATTGGCACCAAGAAGACGAAATATCGATGACACTACTAATACTATTACCACTACTGCTAATCAAGTTCAATCAAATGATTTGGACACTAACCAGCAACAGAATACTGCTCATATGGTACGAGATATCTACCAGCAATTTGTGGAAAATTCTAGTGGTAATCCAATCAATTTCTTCAAGTTTTTTATTAATCCCAACTCCTTCTCCCAATCGGTTGAAAACTTGTTCTTTACTAGTTTTTTGATTAAAGACTCAAAATTAAAATTATATTTTGAGAATAAAATTCCCATGATCTCTATCGTACCCATACAAGAAATCGAACATACAAGAGGTAGCTCCACAAAGTCAAATACAATACATCAAATTGCTTCTCTAGATTATTCAACTTGGGAAAATCTAATCTCAACTTTTGAAATAACGGATTCCTTTCTTCAACATCGTCATGGAGTAGAAGACACAATCCCTGAAGAAGAAGAAGAAGAAGAAGAAGAAGAAGAAGAACAAATAGAAGAAGAGGAAGAAGCAGAAGAAGAAGCAGAAGAAGAAGCAGAAGAAGAGTTAGCAGTAGTCTCGGACATAGAAATGGAATCCGTATCAAGTTAGTAAAAAATTTGGTAATACTAAAAGTGATGCTTCGTTAGAGTTTTAGCGGTCAAAGAAAGACAGTTTGACGGAATTACGTTTATTTTCAATAATAGAAAGGTGTAATACTATAAACAGGGCGTAAGGGAGGGTTAATATTTCGTTATTTTGGAGAACTCAGCGTCCGAAACTTTAGTCCAACCACTTGGTGATAATAATTCATCTAAGGGCCATTTCCTAATAGGTAGCATGGCCAAATCTGATTTCAATTTTAGATTTTCGAAAATCTCAATACCGGCAACTCCAATCATTACTGCATTATCTGTACATAATTCCAAGTCAGGAAAATGAAAGTTAACTTTCGAACCTAATGCTTTTTCATACAATAATTCATCCTGTAATTTTTGTCTTAAGGATTTATTGGATGCAACCCCCCCTGAACAGATAATATCGGTAACTCCAGCAAATCTCCCATCTGCCAATTCGTATAAAGTTTTACTAGTACCATGTTTTTTCATGGCAATATTTAACCGATCAATGACGTGATTGAAAATTGTACTTTGAATTTTGTAAGCCAAAAACTGTTTAGTAGTTTCATCTATTTGATCCTTTGATTTCAAATAATCTTTTATACGTGACAAAAACGATGCGAAATCAAATTGAAGTATATCTGGGATGGGCTTATTATGAGGACCTCTTAAAGGTAGATTGAGCATGAATTCAAATTTATTATTCTTATTTGAGGTGTTGATTTCATCAAACAAAAGTTTGCTTTCGTGGGGAATATCATTGACGTATTTTTCGAGTTCTTTGCCTAGCTGATCACCTTTCAATCCAAGCTCTCGAGCACATTTATCAATTGAATCGCCCACTGCAATATCTCCCACATCAATGATAATTTGGTGGTCAGTGATGGATTTCAGTAGCACAAGCAAAGTATGACCACCGCTACACAATAAACTTAGAAACGGATAGTTTGGCGGCATGATTGCATTGCGGTTATCCGAATTGGGGAGTTTTGCAACTAGAATGTGTCCCAACATATGATGAACGCCTATAATCGGTACGTTCCACGCAATTGCAAGACCTTTGGCTAATTGGAGACCCGAAGACAACGAACCAACCATTCCCGGTCCTCTAGTGCAACAGATTAAATCTGGAGGATTCTTAGCATCAAGCTTATGTTTGCGGCAAAAATCGTGAACCAACTGTGCCAACGAAGTATTATGGAAGTCATGAGCAGCTGTTGGCAATATGCCGCCAATATGTGCTGATTTAAGCGTCAATTTGTCATGGTCGATAATCTTTGGTGGAGCTGATTTATCGTACTTGTCTAGTAGAGCGATACAGGAGTCGTCACAAGACGATTCCAATGCTAAAACTCGATATCCTCGAAGTGCATGTCTATATATATAGCCATGTCGTATACCGTGCAATGACCTTCCCATTAACATAGTCAACTATCGAATTCACTTACTGGTCATCGCCTATGTGGTTTGGCTCCAAACAGATGATTCCTGTATGGTTCCAGTGAGTGGAATGAAAAACTTCGAAAAAAACTGTTTGTAATTTAGCTATTTTACATTGAGTATACCTTGATAACACTTGTACTATAGTTTTACTTTTACGATACTAATCGGTTGGAAATCTCTCGTAGAGTACTATAGTGCAAAAAAATCGGAATTTATTGTGTTTTTCATGTATTGAAGACCATAAACCTATCACATTCTATACATATTTAATGTCACAATCGTTTTCTTCATCTACTATTCCCATACGATTTGAACATCATCATGAGACGCCGAAGCTAGTTGGCGGTGCTGAAGTGCCTCCGCTGTCAGAAGAACCTCTGGGATCTCTCGATTCTGTTTCGCCTATTTTCCACTGTATGATAGCTGGTGGTTTTGGTGGAATCGTGGGAGACTCTATCATGCATTCTCTTGATACGGTGAAGACTAGACAGCAAGGTTTTCCTAACAACCCTGCTTACAAAAATATGATTCCAGCATATCTCAATATACTTAAAAAGGAAGGGCTTTTTCGAGGACTTTATGGTGGCTATTCTCCAGCTTTATTGGGGTCTTTCCCGTCCACAGCAGCATTTTTCGGGACTTATGAATATACAAAACGGAAAATGATTAATGACTTCGGAATCAATGAAACTATTGCATATTTTATGGCAGGAATATTTGGAGATTTAGCTTCAAGTATATTTTACGTGCCGTCAGAAGTTTTGAAAACAAGATTACAATTGCAAGGGAAATTCAATAATCCATACACTAAAGGCTGTGGGTACAATTATAAAGGCTTGATTGACGCAGTAAAATCAATCGCCAAAGTAGAAGGTTTACAAACTTTCGTGTTTGGGTACAAGGAGACTCTATTTAGGGATCTACCTTTTAGTGCATTACAATTTGCATTTTATGAGAAATTCAGACAGTTTGCCATTATGTACAATAACCAATCTAACGACTTACCTATTTCATTTGAGCTAGCTACCGGTGCTGCAGCCGGTGCTTTGGCAGGTATTTTAACAACTCCGTTAGACGTGATCAAAACGCGAATACAAACTTCTACTTCCTCTACCACAGAAGCTATCAGTGGCACCATAAAGGCATCGACATTGAATGCTTTAGTTTCCATTTACAAAGCTGAGGGAATATTCGGAGTATTTTCTGGGGTGGGCCCCAGATGTATTTGGACTGGTATTCAAAGTTCCATTATGTTATTATTGTATCAAGTTACCCTAAAGAAGCTAGATGGCCTTCTAGAAGAAGAAAAGAAGTCAACCCTACAATAGATTTTTTTGCGTCCATTTTCATATATGGACAAATTTAACACATCACGAAGCTTTAACAATACTCGCACATATTTCATACTATTCTGCCATATACTCAAAAATATGAAAGCCATACACATTCAAAAGGTCTCATTGTTTCACATGACACATAATTTTCCAGCTCCGAGATCATCTAATCCATGCATATCTCGGACTATTAGCAACAATTTGCACCCAAATCAGCTGCAACTTCAGTTCTACGTCCATTACACTGCGAGTGCTCAACAAATCACACCCACATCCGCGGTGGTAGGCTCCTAGGCGACCAACATATCCAACTAAACAATAATGTCATCCCAATCGTCCCAACCATCCCAATCAGGGCCCACTAATTAACATCCCCAAACTCCACCATGACCCAGTTTCACCGCCCAAGCTCGACCTCGGACCAATTGCAGGTTTCGATGGATCTAATACGACATAGACAAAAGAATTACATAGAATGCATTACATGTATATAGACATCACATAAACTCCATAGTAAATATATTTCACAGGTAAAGAATAATTAATAGCCGAGGAGTGCGACCTCCCCCACATAAACTTTCCACCATCTATTTAAACAGTTGCGTAGGATTAATATTAGTAAAGCGTCACAGTTGAAGTTTTCTTAGTTTAATATACAATTTCAATATGGGTAATACATTAGATCAATCGTTTGTCGAGTCAAGTAGTTGGAAAGCCAACCTTTTCCAAGGCAAAGTTGTGTTCGTTACTGGTGGAGCTGGGACTATTTGTAGAGTGCAAACTGAAGCGCTTGTGTTATTAGGTGCCAATGCTGTTATTATTGGTAGAAACGTGGAAAAAACCGAAGCTGCTGCTAAGGAAATGTGTCAATTGAGACCTGGAGCTAAAGTCATTGGGATTGGTGCGATTGATGTTAGAGACGTTCAATCTTTAAAATCAGCTGTCGATAGAACTGTTGCTGAATTAGGTAGAATTGATTTTGTCATTGCTGGAGCTGCTGGTAACTTCTTGAGTGATTTCAACCATTTATCCTCCAATGCGTTTAAATCGGTCATTTCCATTGATTTATTGGGTTCTTACAATACCGTTAAAGCTTGTTTTGAACAATTGAAATTGTCCAAAGGGGCCATTCTCTTTGTCAGTGCTACTTTACATTATTACGGTATTCCATTCCAATCGCACGTTGGTGCTGCTAAAGCTGGGGTTGATGCTCTTTCCAATGCTTTGGCTGTGGAATTCGGTCCATTAGGTATTAGATCAAACTGTATCGCTCCAGGGATGGTTGACGGTACTGAAGGATTCGCCAGATTGTCTCCACCTCAACCAGATGGCTCTACTTTCGAACAAAAGATTCCTTTACAAAGATATGCCACTACAAGAGATATCGCCGAATCTACCGTGTATCTTTTCTCTCCAGCTGCTTCTTATGTCACTGGGGCAATTGAAGTGGTCGACGGTGGGGTTTGGCACATTGGTGGTTTCACCAATGCTTTCTACCCTCAAGCAATTATTGCTGCTAATAGTGATCCAAACTCGAAATTATAATCAGAATAATCTCTGGATTGCTTGCTTTAGTCCATGTGTAACTCTGTTGTAGTGTTACTACTAATTTTTCAAATCATTAGTACAATTCTTGGACATTAAGAGAAATCTATATAACGATCGGTTTGTAACCAATTCATGACGAACTTTGTACCAACTTTGTACCAAATTTGTACCAACTTTTTTAGCAAGTGTTCTTGTATTACGTAAATGCTTTGTACTAGTGCTTTTGCGAAACTTCCTGTGAAACTTCATACGCCAACTCTAATTCTCCTTGCTGCTACCAACTCCAGCGCGGTAGTCGCGATGAAATTTCACAATTCCATATACTAATTACTGTACTCTTTAACAATAGTCAATATGTTTCCCGGTTCAGGCAATCATAGTTATAACAGACCGCCTTCGGGACCTCCACCTGGTCAATACCAACAGGGCCAGGGTCAGGGGTACAATCAAGGTGGACAAGGACAATATGGCGGCCAACAGCAAGGACAGTACGGCCAACAACAATACGGTGGTCAACAACAATACGGAGGTCAACAACAATATGGTGGTCAACAACAGCAATACGGTGGTCAACAACAACAGCAACAACAATACAGTGGACGTGACATGTACGAACCACCATCACAAGTACAACAATTTGGACAAGATACTGGAATGACATATCAATATTCCAATTGTAGAGGTAAAAAGAAGGCGTTATTAGTAGGAATCAACTATATTGGCACGAATAATGCTTTACGTGGGTGTATCAACGATGTAAAGAATATGAGTCGGTTCTTGAATGAGAAATATGGCTATAGTTACGACGATATGGTTATTTTGACGGACGACCAGAGAGAAAACGCAAGAATCCCTACTAGAGATAATGTTCTTAGAGCTATGCAATGGTTGGTCAAAGACGCTAGACCAAACGATTCCCTTGTGTTCCATTATTCTGGTCATGGGGGTGTTACCAAGGATTTAGATGGAGACGAAGAATCTGGATTTGACGACGTTATTTATCCTCTTGATTTTGAAAGAGCTGGACACATTGTAGATGATGACATGCACGCTATTATGGTGCGCCCATTGCCGCAAGGATGTAAATTAACTGCTTTGTTTGATTCTTGTCATTCTGGTACTGCGCTTGATTTGCCATACGTCTACTCTACGAAAGGGATTGTCAAGGAACCTAATCTTATAAAGGACTACGGAGGTGGTGCCTTGAACGCCTTCTTACAATACGAGTCAGGGAACCTTGGAGGAGCCATCTCCTCCATTTCCTCCTTAGTTAAGAAAGCCACTACTGGAAGCACCGACAGAAACAAAGTCATCCAAATGAAAACTTCCCCTGCTGATGTCATCTCCATATCGGGATGTAAAGATGACCAAACCTCAGCCGATGCAACAGAAGCCGGCCAAAGTACAGGTGCCATGTCGTGGTCTTTCATTACCACCCTTGAACAAAACCCTAACCAATCCTATCTTTCCTTGTTGAACGCAATGAGAGCGTTATTACAACAGAAATACTCGCAAAAACCCCAATTGAGTTGCTCGCACCCTCAAGATATGAATATCCACTTCATTATGTGATGCCACATGTCGCGTTTTATACACTTTTCTATATTATTCTTCAATAAACTGTTTTAGTCTGTAATGTCGTAGCTGTATATAGAAACCGTGATTGAAAAATAATGGTGGCTATACAAAATATGTAAATAGCGTTTATCCTCTTCTTAGCAAAGCGTAGTAATGTCGGATAAGTTTGTTAGGCAACGGTCCACCCGGTGGGTCAAGGCTACCGTTCCCAGCTACGGTGATGAATGGGGCAATGAGTTTGACAATAATGAGCCATTTGATGAGAATGACGAAAATGATGCTAGTGATGAAGTGGAGCTGGTACCCAATGATCTGGCGCATGTATTCCATGAATTGGTGGGAAAGAAAGAATCCTATGAACACAAGAAGGAAGCAACTGCTACAGTTGGTCCCCTGGTTGCAATTCCCGCTGGGAAAGCGGTGACTCCTCCTGCCAATTTGATCCTCTCCATTGATAAATTGTCTAGAGACTTTGATTCGGACGATTCAGATGGTGAGGTTGAACAGCCCGCTAGTAGACACGCAAAGGATTCAACTAGTGATATGCCTCTTCCACCTCTTCCTAAGGAATCTGGTTCTGCTACTGAAACTAATCACATTGATACCCACGACATTGAGGAAAATACCAGTCGGCAAAGGCATCAGGACCAGGGTCCAGTTCATGCACATTCAGGTATCCGTCATGATGATCTGCTGATTAAACATCTGCCAGTTCTTTCGAAGCATTTTGAACCTCCTAGATCTTACCCAACTGAAACTGCAGAATCAGAAATAAGTTTCGGCTCTGATAACGATTCCATCCAATTCGAACCTAGTAGTATAAGTGTCATTGACATTTCCAAAAGATCAGAAAATGAAGGCAATTTTAATGAAGATATCGACCCAAGTTCTCACAATATAGCTCCAATTTCACACACAAAAGATGATGCCTCCACCCAGCTGACCGGTTTTCAAGAACAATCGCAAAAGCATCAATCGCAAGGTAATTCAACTACGAAGACTGTACTTGCTCCTTTGGTCCTTTCAATAGATGACGTCAAAGATAATGAAAGTAGAAGCGATAGCGACAATTGGGGATACCATAGTGATAGCGATTCTGATATGGACAACGTACCTGAAGGACCTCTTGTCATTCAAAATGCCAAACTTGACTTGTCGAATCAAAAGGAGATATCTGCTGACCCAATAACGACAGGCTCGCGGAAGCCATTAAAGACAGATGCTTTAGACTCGTTGATAAATGACCTACAAAATGCTTCTTTTGAGACCGAAGATAATGGATTACTTCCCAATGTCGACACAAGTGCATTATCGATGCCAGATTTTGCAAACGAGTCATTTGGAAATTATGAAGATGAAATCGTATTTAATGAGAGTGCTCAAGTTACTACTCCAATTTCTCCCATCACTTTTGAGGATGGTTTGAAAAGACATGATACATACATAAGAGAACTCAGCAGTCGTCGACAATCTTTGAGAAAACCACCATCTATTGGTGTTCGCGAACAATTGGCATCAGTTGAAGATAATGATTCTGTTAAAGAGTACAATCCTGAGAATCAAAAGCATCCATTTACAATTTCAGAAACCGATGATAGTGAAGTGCTACATGAATTACATCCTGTTCATTCCACGGGCTCGTTGTCTACTGGAAGATTGACCTTAGGGTCGCATGAAAATGAGAAACGGGATCATCCAGTGGAAAACGACACCGATTATGCTCCTGTTAGACCGGAAAGACCAGATACTTCTAGAAGAGTAAGCACCATGAGTGCAAACACCATAAGTTTTGGAACATGGAAACCAAATACTGGGAATTTCAGAGATAAGTTTATTGCTGATAATGATAATGAATCCAATTTTAATTTTGATCCGCTAGTTGAAACTTCGAAAAACTACTCCAAATTCACCAATTTACGTAACATTAATAATAGTGATGACTCCATTCCTGAAACTATCGAGGTAACTATGCCTAGTGCACATGATGTTCTGGATCCTGAAATTCAAGATAAAGTCACTTTTGAATCAACCATCACCAATGATTCTTTGTTAGTCGACAAACCATTCTTGCCTACATTTCAAGAGGAGTTGACTTCAGAGGAATCCAAAGAATATTTACCGAAACAAAAGTATAGTAGTTTACTTGAGCCACACGAGCCAGAGAAGGAGGATTTGTTGAAGGTTGATTCGAATCATACGAGAACTATCTCATCTAGTAGTGATGCTACTATCCAACCAGTGAAGAAAGTTGCAAAAGCATATCCTGTTTCCGATTGGAAGAAAATCATGAGTATCTCACAGCCAATTGATAGAATTGGACAACTACAAATTGCCCTTCAAAAGGAATATGAATATGATACTGGACTTGGTAACTGGTTACAAGAAGTGCTAACCAAGTCTGATAACAGTTCCAATATGCCTATTGGTAAAATTGCAGCTGCTGCGTATCAAAATGCTCCCCACAGCGACTTCAGAAGACATGGATCTATTAGAAGTACGGTTTCCATTGTTAAAGATAAAGTAGAAGGAACTGGATTACATGCTACTCACTTTGGGAAGAGATTCTTAAATAAAGGTAAGAAATTGATGATGGGGAATAATGACTAGAGGATGAATCAGTTTGCGAAGGGCACCTCTTTGCAGGAAATACCATGGTATTCCATCAATGGACCTATGATAACACCTATAGTGACAGGTACCACCAACTAATCCCATGGCCATCTAAAGCTACAGGAAATATGAGATAAACCCCCGAAATGAAACATGTAACAAATATACAACAAATATACACGATGATAAATATCACATCAACTAAATGAACGAAGTCAACCAAATCAACCAATTCAACCACCATTTGCACCCATTATGGTGTGCACATCCACAAACACCCTTTCGTATCCTGTAGATTGATAAACGTCTAAATAGTAAATTATTATTTTGTTAGCAAATCTCACATGCTATCGGTTCCCAGAGCGAAGAGCCGAATCTGTAGAATGTAAAATAACCATCACCAAAGAATAAAGTTAATCCCATTGGAAAATAATGTCAAAGCAAGTGGAATGTCGGGCAGAATAGTTGAGTCGGCTGTATTACTGAGTTTTATGTTCTTGATGAATCATACTCCTAGTTTTTTGTGGGTGTTGATTGATTTTATTACTGATATCGTGATGTTTTGGATAACCAAAGTATACAACTTTTACAATCGAAAAGATAGGTTGAAGGAGAGCTTGAAGCAGTTGAAGAATGTCACTACTTACAAGGATTGGAAGGAGGTTGTTGTGGAAATAGATGGGTTGACCAATATGGACTATTGGCGGCAAAACTTTATGTCAAAGCATTATGATTATGTTTTGATAAGTGAACGAGTGAGGGCGTTACGGGAAGCCAGGTTGAACGATGATGCCACCCAGATTATGTCGTTGTTGCGAGCAGGGATGATTAGAAATTTCGGGGGTATCGCTCAAAAACGGCTCTATCTTAAATCGTATCTTGGAACGAAATACATGATTGATGATTTTATTAATGAAGTGTTGAACTGTTTGTCTTATTTGAATGAATCCATGGCTTCTAACGAATTGAACAATAATTTCATCCTGAACTCCAAGCAATTGAAATTGGATTTCTTTCATGATGCTAGACAATCGTTCGGTTGTACTGCTCTTTTACTACAAGGTGGTTCTTTATTTGGTTTATGTCATTTGGGAGTGGTCAAAGCATTATATTTTAAAGGGATCCTACCAAGGATTATTGGTGGAAGTGCTGTGGGAGCTGCTGTGGCTTCCTTGGTTTGTACCTTAAGAGATCAAGAATTAATCCCCATTTTGTTCAATATTGCCGGCGTCATGGGAGATATGGATGGATTAAACCATGACGTTGACGAAAGATATGGTAACATCATTGAAAATGTCGTGAAGAAGGGTTACTCTCAAGATGTGTTAATTTTTCTTAAATTCGTCAGGGATACTATTGGAGATTTAACTTTTGAAGAAGCATATTTACGAACGGAAAAGGTGTTAAATATTGTGGTTCACCCAACAAACCAAGCTATTCCTTCGTTGATGAACTACATTACATCTCCAAATGTTATTATTTGGACAGCTATTTATGCCTCGATTGGTACTGGGGTATTATCAGATAATGTGAGGCTATATGTGAAGGATTTCAATAATAACATTGTTCCAAAATTACCTGGTGTTGATGTTACCTTTTTAAAACCACAAGATGTAAGTTATCTGCAACAATATTTCAGAAAAGGTGATCAACACATTTGGAGCTCTCAATTGAAGGAACATTCGCCTTACACAAGATTAACGGAATTGTTCAACATCAATCATTTTGTAATAAGTTTAGCTAGACCATACTTGGCCCCCTTAATCAGCAATGATTTGAAACATTATCATGAAAATATTTACCAACCAAAAACTGAACCAGATGCTAAGTCTTTTAAAACTTCTACTTTCCAGGTTGAAAAATACTCCAAAGATACAAGTTACAATTTAATGAAACATCTTAAAAACATTGCTGGATTGGAAATTCAACATAGATTAGTGGTGATGAATAAATTAGGTATTTTAACTGATGTTATGAAAAGATTTTTCATTGATGAAAAGCCAGGTTCTTTGCAAACATTAGCTAGCATAAGAGAAATTACCATTGTTCCCGAACTAAAATATTTAATGAAGGATTTCGGAAGAGTGTTTGATGTTCACAAGACAATGGAAAATATTCCTTATTGGATTCTAGTGGGAGAACGTTCTGTTTGGCCGTTGTTTCCATTACTATGGACTAGATGTTCCATAGAATTTGCATTAGATGACTTATATAATATACATAGAAAGCGAGGTTAAACAAAATGACGTCCGAGTTCGAGCGTTGCTTGTTTTCGTTGTCATTTCTAATTCATATTATTTATCGAAAATAAAGACTAACATTAGAATCCTTGGTTAAGTGATATATATATTGTTGTTCTTTGACCTGTAACATGCAATTATATGGTAAACTACCATGGGTAATTGTCAAACAACCAGTAATGTCATTGGCTCTACCTGTTTCCAATGGCTTTAAATTAATATTCAACTGTGACCTATGGTATAATTTGGTTAAGAAATCAGTCACTTTAAACGTTGGGTCAGAAGCATTGGTGTTGCTTATGTCGATGATCAGGGGATAGTCTTGATTTGAGATAACAAAGAGGTTTCTTCCTAGGATGTTCAAATTGAACATATGAGTTAACAAAGCATTGCTGGTTAAGTTTGTTGCTTGTAATAGAAATTCTGGGTTCTCAATAAATATAACCTTTTGAGAATTTGAAACTGCCTTGACAGTTTCAAAAATAGATTGGAACAATGCCGTCACGTCTGATTCAGCATTAGTTGCATCTTTGATTTTATCTCCAAATAACGTTGTAAAACAATCAATATATGTAAAATTGCCCATGGTTGACAAATCAATGCCATTTTTCTTGCAATTTTTGTGATAAAATTCTTTTGGATGTAGAAATGAAATAAATATCACTTCGCTTCGATTTTTCTTGCTACGATTTTCACTTGTGACTTGAATAGCAGTACCATTGGTCCCATTTTCAATAAAGGAATTTATTAACCACGATGGGTTTGACCCTTGAATGTGAGATACTATGGACAAATATGAATCTTTTGATTTCAAAACTTCATCGCTGATAATTGAGCCATCGCTATACACAATCAAATCTTGCTTTGGCCCACTCATGTTGTATGAACAGATGAGTAGAGGTATCTTCTATCGTGAAGACTTGAAAAATGGGTTATATATTTTCACGTGACCCGATGTTCTTCAGTTTAAACCAAAAGACCAATAACGGAATGAGGAATGAAAAAGCAAAAGGAGTCGAAACAGGGGTACATTGAGGTAATTCAATTATCTTTTTAGGGATTGTTTTGTTTCAGCGTGGTGTAAATGTTTGTAAAAATGGCTTGAATATATTGAGAAGACCAAAAAAATGCGCAAACCCGGAATCGAACCAGGGGCCCAACGATGGCAACGTTGGATTTTAC